>RJWJ010014957.1:0-37004 GCA_004363605.1 Indri indri | reverse complement strand
AAAAAAAAAAAAAAAAAAAAAAAAAAAAAAAAAAAAAAAAAAAAAAAAAAAAAAAAAAAAAAAAAAAAAAAAAAAAAAGAAGTAAAAAAAGACCAAACTAAACCCAAAATAAGCAGAAAGGAGGACATAATCAGGATTAGAGCAAAAATAAATAAAATAGAGACTAGAAAAATAATAGAGACAAATTAACAAAACCCAGAGTTAGGTTCTTTGAAGTGAACAAAATTGACAAACCTTTAAGTTAGACTATCTGAGAAAAAAAAAAAAAAGTAGAATAGAATTCGTAAAGTCAGGAATAAAAGAAGCAACATCACTGATGACAGTACCAGGGGAAGGATTATAAGTGAATACATGAACAACCACATACCCCCAAATTAGATCATTTAGATGAAATAGAAAAATCCCTAGAAAGATACGAAAACTGACACAAGAAGAAATGGCAAATATAAACAGACCTATAACAGGTAAAAAGATAAAATTAGTGATGAAAACAGTTCCCACCAAAAAAAAAAAAAAAACCCAGGACAAGATTATTACTCTGGTGAATTCTACCAAATAATTAATGAATTAGTACCAATTCTTCATGAACTCTTCCAAAAAATAAAAGAGCAGGGAACACTTCTCAATTCATTCAATGAGATCAGTGCTATACTGATACCAAAACCGGAGGAAGTCATGGCAGGAAAAGAAAACAATGTATCAATGTCCCATTAATAATGCAAAATTCTTCGCCCAAAATACTATCAAACCAAATCCAGCAACATATAAAAATGATTATACATCATGATCAAGTCAGATCTAATCCCACAATGCATGTTGGTTTAACACCCAAAATTCAATTAAGGTAGTACATTATATCAATAGAATAAAGGACAAAAACACATGATCATCTCAGCAGACACATGATATTGTGATACAATAAGAAATGCATATCTGGTCTCATTCCTGGTTCTTGGCACAGAGCTCCTAAAAGTCTTGGAATTTCTTCAGTGATAAGGGTGAAAGGATCTTCTTTTGTTATGTATAAGTACCTTTCAACCATGCTTGAGTTTATGCTATTGAGGTGACTTTCTGAGAATGGCGGCTGGTTGCCAGAGGAACCAGTCATGTGAACAGAGGGTTGGAACTTTCGGCCCAACCCTGGGAGGGGAGTGGGGCTGGAGACTGACTTAATCACCCATGGCCAATGATTAATCAATCATGCCTACATATCGAAACCTCTATAGAAACCTTAAATGATGGGCGTTGGAGAGCTTCCAGGTTAGTGAGCACACGGAGGCGCGGGGAGGGTGGCCTACCTAACTATGGTGGCCAGAAGCCCCACGCCCCTTCCCACAGACCTCACCCTGTGCATCTCTTCCATTTGGCTGTTTCCGAGTTTTATCCTTTACAGCAAACTGGTAAACACAAGTAAAGCACCTTCCGTAGTTCTGTGAGCCCTTCTAGCAAATTATTAAACCAGAGGAGGGAGTTGTGGGAACATTCAGTTTACAGTCAGTTGGTCAGAAGTATGAGTGACAACCTGGACTTGTGACAGGCGTATGAATTGAGGGAGAGGGGGACGATGACCAGTCTGTGGGACTGAGCCCCTAATCTGTGAGGTCTGTGCTAACTGTGAGTAGTTTGTGTCATAACTGAATTGTAGTACAGCTAGTTGGTATCCGGAGAGTTGGAGAATTGCTTATTATTAGGGGAAAACCCACGTATTTAGTGTCAAAAGTGTGAGTGTAGAAGAAACAGTTTTTTTCTTTTAACATAGAAAAAGCTTATGACAAAGTTCAACACTTTTTCATGATAAAAACTCTCACCTAACTAGGAATACAAAGAAACTTCTTCAATCTGATAGAGGACATCGAAAAAACCCACAGGCAACATTGTAGTTAATGGTGAAAGACTAAATGCTTTCTCCCTAGGTAAAAGAGAAGGATGTCTCCTGTTGCCATTTCTACTTAACATTTTACTGGAAGTTCTAGCTAGGGAAATCATACAAGAAAAGAAATATTCTCATGTGCCACAAAACAACATTTCAGTCAACAACAGTATATGACAGTGGCCCACTTCTTGGTTCAATGACAGCCATTTTCCTGCTGTGTCCTCATATGGCAGAAAGGGCTAGAAATCTTTCCAAGTTCTCCTTTATAAGGGCACTAATCTCTATCATGAGGGCCACACCCTTATGACCTAATTACCTATCCAAGGCTCATACCATCATTTTGGGGATTCGGATTTCAACATACATTTGGTCTCCAGAAGGATGCCATTGGAGGTTTTCGAGCATAGGCCTGCCTGATACTGCTGAGATTTTTAACAGCATCACTCTGCCACTCAGGCAAGGGTGGACGTGGGCACATCAGTCAGGAGGCTATCGCAATAACCAGGGTGAGATGCCGGTGGCTTGGACCACAGTGGAAGGTATAGAGGCAGCGAGAAGTGGTTGGAGTTCAGATTTATTTTGAAGGTAGGGCCAACATGTTTGACGATGAACGTAATGTGGACTATGAGAAAAAGCAAAGATTTAAGGAAAACTCAAAGGTTTTGGCTGAGTAAACAAAGGGACAGAGTTGCCACGATCTGAACTGGGAAAATCTGTTGGAGGAACGAGTCTGGGAGAAGATAAGGACTTCAGCTTTAAATAACAAGAACATGAGCTGTCTCATTAAGCTTCCAGGTAGAAATGTTGTACAAGAAGTTACATAAATAAGCCTGAAGTTCAGGGGAGAAATCCAGGTTGGAAATTTAAATTTAAGAATTATCCTCTTATAGGTGGTACTTAAAGCTTTGAAATTAAATATGATCACCAAGGGAATATGTATGTGTGTGTATGTATGTGTGTGTGTGTGTGTGTGCGTGTGTCCTTCCTCTGTATAAATAAGTTTCTTGAAAGCAATGCTTGCTGCCTGTGTTTTATAGGAACTGTGTATATATCAAGGCAACAAATTTCACGATACGTATTAAGCCATATCTGTTAAGCTACTGCTTGTTAAACACAGACCTCGACAAAACAAAAGTACAACACAAATTCATCAGCAGAGAGTTTGAGAAGAGCAGGATTACTTTAAACTGTACACAGACACACAGCAAGACAGTAAATTTAGTGGTGCTTGGAACTTAGCAGGCTTTTTTTTTTAAGAGATGGGGTCTCACTGTGTTGCCCAGGCTGGCCTTGCACTCCTGGGCTCAAGAGATCCTCCTGTCTCAGTATCCCGACTCCCAGTACCTAGGACTACAGGCACACACCACCATACCCAGCTTCTCAGTAGGCTTTTAACTGCAATTGATTTTTATCAAGTAATTTGTTAATGAACTGGGAAATAAAAAGACTCCAGTCTTCACACTACCAGCTACTTGTATGACTATGGACAAATCATTTGTCTTCTCCAAGACTCTGTTTCCTCGCATGCAAAAATGAGGGAGGGGAGACCCCTTAACTCTCCCTCTCTTAACAGTCAGAGACTGAATCTTTACCAAAATAAACCTTTCCGGGAACTTGTTTGTTTTACAGCTATATGGCTCCCCCAAGTGGCCAAGAGAATGAACGTTCCTGGAATGAATGCCTTGTAATGACCTATGTAATGGTCAGTAATTGAGCTCATTTACTGATCATTCAATGTGTGCAAGACACTGTGGTGAGCATCTTGGGTGCATTTTCTCATTAAATCGTCACCCAAACACTATGAGGCAGTTATCGTTTTTATCCACATCTTACAGATGAGGAAATTGAGATGTAATATTCAAGGTCATAATGGGAAGCAATGATCAAGGATTCGAACCCAGGCAGTCCGAATCCAGAGTCCGAACTCTTGATGACTAAGCTCTCCAGCATAAGTCACTGCACGGCGGTAAGCCTGGGTGACCAGCCAAGGCTGGAGAAGGCTTCGGGAAGTCAGCACTTGACTTGGAGAAGTTGGGAATGGCAGCCTGCCTGCGGAGAGAGGGGCTCTGCTGGGGGTGGAAGAGCCTCCCTTCTCACTATCTCAGGTCGGAAAGGATTTCGGAAGCTGAGCAAGGTCCCCTCAGGAAACCAGTGCCCACTCACACTGCCCGGTCACCTGATGCTAGGAGGGCAGGCTTCCTAAATCCTTCACGACTGGAAGGGGTGTCCTCGACCTCAGGCAGTTTCCTTGGAGCAACGTCTTCAGTAGCACCATTAGAAAGCGCATAGAAATTGGTTTGCTTTGCTTGTTTACCTCCAGGTATTTTGGGGGAGTATTTTCGGTTTCGTTTTTGAGGTTCAGTTAAGTGACTAGGATCAAGCAACTGATCAGTAGCTGAGTCCGGTGAAATCCGGGTCTTCTGGACCAATATCCCATTCTTTTTCTTCTTTCATGTGCCATTTTTTAAAGCATCAATTTTTAATTTCAGGAGAAGTCACTCTTTTTGCTGTACATTTCTATGAGATCTGACAAAGCATAGCCATGTCTTCAAGTTTTGACTTCTTTCCCCAGTGCACCCCCTATTGTTAACTTCCCAGTGTCCTCAGAGTGTTCGTGGCTTCTTGTATTCTGTCTGGAGTTTTTAGCTGTTGTTAGTGAGACAGAGAGGCTGGAGTGGGCTTCCTGCACCTTGGCCAGCTCAGAAGCCCTCCAGGTAGTTTTGATATTTTGAAAAGAACAGTTGATGTGTATGGTGTTGGGTTTAGTGTGTAAGGAAGAGAGAACTGGCCGTGGAGGTGAGGAGTAGGTGGAGTATTGGTCCATGAAGGGATCCCAGGGAGAAAGACACTTAGAAACCAGAGCCAAGTAGCAGCAAGGCTCAGAGACTGAAGCTTCAGGGATGCTTGAGATCCAGGCAGCTCTAGGGCCTTCAGCAAGAGGAGCTGCAGAACTTCTCTCTGTGCTCCAGGCCTCGAGGCTGCCAATTTCTCTTCCTGCACTAATTGGTTTTCTCTATGGATATGCTCCACCTTGTACCTTCTGCTCACAAATGGCTTCTGTTCCCTCCGACGTTGACTTACACCTGACTTACACACCATACTCAGGGGCTCCCCATCACTGCACTTCCTTTCTGCATGAATCCCCAGTGCTACCCGCTTCATCGTCTCAGTATTTCCCAGTTCAGATTCCTGCCAAAGAAGAAATGATTGGTGCACTCACCTTATCCCACGAGCCCTGTCGGAGCCCAGCCTGTGGCTCGACTGACGTTCCAGGGTCCAGGAAGTTATAACCCAGAGGGAGAGGGCAGAAGACACTGTCACCTGTCACTTTTGTGGCTGCCCGAGGTTGTTTTTGCCCTACCTGGCACAATTAGAACTGTCAAGGTTCTTCCTTTGCCATTTTTGTTGCTGTTCTCTGGCATCTTTTTTTCTCCAGTTTTTTCATTGTTGTAAAATACACATAAAATAAAATTTACAATCTTAACCATTTTTAAGCGTATACTGCAGTGGTATTAAACATACAGGCATACCTCAGAGATATCTTTGGTTTGGTTCCAGACCACTGCAATAAAGTGAATATTGCAATAAAACAAGCTGCGCAATTTTTTTTGTTTCCCAGTGCCTACAAAAGTTACATTTACAGGTTCTGCCAGGGCAGTCGTTGGTAGGTGGGGAGAGAGATACCTAGGTCCTCCTACTCCTCCAACTTCTCAGACTCCTCCTCTCTAGGGTATTTAAAAAAAAAATTATTGTGTGTGAAATATTTCAAATAAACAAGGATATGTAAAAGATATATGCACAGTTTTAAAAATAAAGCGAACACCAATGTACCACCACTAGCAGACCATTGATACTATCTTAGAGGCAAGCTCCTCTGTGTCCCTGACTGTATCTCTGTTCCTCTCTCCCCAGAGAAAACCAATATCCTGTAGTTTGAGTTAATTATGTTTTTGCTTTTTGTGAGTTTTACCACCTTCGAATGTATTCCCAAAATATATATTTTTTTGGTTTTGCCTGGTTTTGAACTTTATATAAATGGACTCACAGCTTACATAGCCTTCTGTGACCCGCTTCGTATAGTCGATGTTACACTTTCAAGGTTCATCCATGTTGATGTGGGGAGTGGTGTTTCTTTCCTTTTTAATTCTTTGTAATGTTCTATTATGTTTGTATAATTGTGCATTTGTTAACATTCTATTACGTGTGTATAATTATGCATTTGTAGATGCCTAATTATACATCCGTTCTCTTGTTAGCAGACATGTTAATATTCCTGGGGTTTGATATTATTAGCAATATAGACATTTTTACATACTTCTCCCTGTGTGCAGCGGCAAGAGCTTCTCTAGGATACACACTTAGGGTAGCTTGCTGGATCACAGAGTATAATCATCCCCAAAGTCATGAGATTACAGTAGTTTTCCCCAAAAGTATTTATATCAATTTAAACTCCCAAAAATAGAGGATGAGCATTCTCACAGTTGTACATCCTCACCAACTTTGGTTTTGTCCATCTTTTTAAGGATTTTCAAACCTGTTGAGTATGGAGATGGAATCTCGCTGTGCTTTTAATCTACAATTCCTGAATACCAATAAAATCAAGCATCTTTTCATATGCTGATAGTATCCTGTTAAAATGTTTATTAATGTTTTTGACACATTTTTCTACTGATTTATTTGTATTTTACTTATTGATTCATAGCAGTTTTACATATTTGGAATGCCCCAAGTCATTGAGATATTATTTTCTATTGTCTTCTAAAGTTTTAAAATTTTGCCACTCAAATTTGCATTCTAAATGTATCTGCAATTGATATTTGTCTATGCTGTAAAATTAGGCCTCTAACTTCTTTTTTATCTATTTGGAAGTCCTATTGACCCAGAACCATTAATTTACCTTTCTCCACAGAGAATTAGAGAATTCTTACTGTTTCAAACATCAAGTTTTTGAATATTCATGAGTTTATTTCTGGGGTTCCATTCAATTCCCAAAAAATTGAATTGCAGAATGTCACTCTCTCATTCTATTCTCTGGAAGATTTGGGCAAGTTTGGAATTACCTGTTCCATAAATATTTGGTAGAACTACCACTAAAACTAGGCATCTGGGTATGGTATATTTTCGAAGATTTTAAATTAAGTTTCGTCGACTTTAATAGTTCTAGAATTAATCATGTTTTCTATTTCTTCCTGAATCTCTTTTGGTAAACTATACTTTCTTATTTCTATTTTTTATTTCCACTAAGTTTGCAAGTTTATCAGCATACATTTTTTCGTAGCATTTCACTATGCGTTTAACCTCTGCAGCAAGTCTAGTACAGCCCCCTGTTCAATTCTAGTGGGGTTTGTACCTCTTCTTCATTTATATAGAAATAGAAATCTTGCCAATGGTTTATCTTTTCCTTGCCCTTTTCGGAAAAACGAATTTTGTCTATATTGATCCTCTCTATTAAATTTTGTCTTTGGATTCTCTCACACTTATTTTTGCTATTATCTTTACAATTTTCTTCTATTGTTAAAAAATTTACTCTGCTATTAAACAAAAATCAGCAAACATGTAAAAATCTAAATGAAAAAGTAACAAGCTTGATCTAATACACATAGAAAATTTTGCACTCAACACTTAGAGAATATATATTTTTCTCAAGTACACAGGAACATTTTCTTTAAATGATCATTTACTCATCCTAAAGAAAACAAATTCGAATTTCAAATCAGTGCTATATGTATTCATATCTCTGACTGCAATACAATTAAATTGTAACTTACTAACTAAAAGATATTTGGAAATGTTAAAACATAACGCTAAACAACTCCTGGAGCAAAAACAAAAAAAAAAAACCTTCATAATTGAAATTTAAAGAAAAAAACACAAATAAAATAAAGCCACTATATATCAAAACTTATCAGATGTGTCAAAAGCTGTTCTTAGAGGGAAATTTATAGCCTATGTGCTTATATAAAAGAGAATAAAGCCTCCAAAGAGTCTAATATCCGTGTTAGAAATTTAGAAAAACAATAACAGCATAAAGCTAAAGAAAGTAGAAGATGATATAATAAAGAACAGAAATGAATGAAATAGAAAATAAAATCAAAGGTGATTTTCAAAACAACTAACTCAATAGACAAACATCTGAGAAGATTGATCAATTAAAAAAAGAGAAGATAAGACCAATATCATTAATGAAAAGGGGAAACATAAATCAGAGATTAAAAAGAAAATAAGAGTATCAATAACCATATACCAACAAACATAACAACTTGGATGATATAGGGAAATTAACATGAGAATTGATGCAAAAGCAAGTTTTTAAGTATATGAATTATCCTATAAAAATTAAAGCTGTGACCAAAAATGTTAAGGTTTTTTTCAAAGAAAACAACCCAAAATAGTGTTACAGCCAAAGTTCTAAAAAGGTTTCAAGGAGCACATTCTCCCAGTTTTACACATGCTCTTGCAGACAGGAGGAAAAACTCCTTAATTCATTCTACAAGGCAAACGTAAAACATGATTTAATCTTAAAAATGTTATAAGAATGTAAAATTATAGGCCCATATTACTCAGGATTATAAATGTGAAAATCTTAAACACAACCAAACTCTGTTTATCCCAGTAATAAAAATATGATTTAAAGCTGTGGTCCCCAACACCCAGGCAGTGGACCAGTAACAGTCAGTGTCCTGTTAGGAACCAGGGCACACAGCAGGAGGTGCGTGGCCGGGGCGCAAGTGACCTTCATCTGTGTTTACAGCCGCTCCCCATCGCTCGCATCACCGCCTGAGCTCTGCCTCCTGCCCTCATCTGTGGAAAAATTGTCTTCCATGAAAGCTTAGAGACCACTAATTTAAAGGATGGTTGAATATTTTACAAATCCACAAATGTAATTTGCCACATTAACAGATTAATTAAGAAAAATCATAAACTAATCCCAGTAAATATGAACAGATCATTTGATAAACTTCAATTTCATTCATAAAAAAAAACTTAGCGATTTAGGATAAAAGGAAACTTCCTCACTCTGTTCGAGAATACCTACTAAAACAAAAGAAAACAAACACAACACAGCAACTATCATTCTAAGTGCAAAAATGCTAGCTACATTCTGACATTCCCTGATGAGAAATGAGACGAACATGCCCATTATCACCTTTCTATTGAGCATAGTATTACAGATCATAGCTGGTGTAATAAAATAATAAAAAATTAAATTGAGGCTTAAGGAAGAAATAAGGAAATAAAATATTTATTATTCATAGATGATATGGCCACTTACATAGAAAACAATTAATAAAAGCAAACTATAGGCTAGTTATTAGAAGAACAAGAGGAGAGTTTAGGAAGGTGATGGATGTAAGGTTAATATAGCAAAATTCAATTAATTTCTATACACAACTAAAAATATAATTAAAGAGGTTACATTTATAACACCACCAGATAATGCCAAGTACCTCAAAATACTTATAAAAATGTGCTAGCCCTCTATAGAAAAAATTATAAAATTGTATTTGGACATTAAGGAGGACATCATAGAAAGCTATGTCACGTCCACGGTTAGGAGGACGTGACACTGTAAAGATGCTGATTCCTCCCGAGTTGATCTACAGCAGCGGTTCTCAAATTACGGTTCCTTGAATAGCTGCATTAGCATCACCTGGGAAATTGCTAAAAATGCACCTTGAAGACCTGTTCAGGAAACTCCAAGGAGGAGGCCAGTAAGTTGATTTAAAAGCCTCTCCAGGTGAAGCTGTGCAGCACCGCGGTGCTTCCTCAGTGACGGGAAGACCTGCAGTGCCGGGAGGTGGCCGAGGCACTGCTGGCCAACCTCGAGCAGGGGGACAGCCCGGCAGCCCCACCAGCGCAGGACAGCATCGGCAAACTCCTGGGCTTCCTAGACGACGCTGCCGCACGGGGCTCCGGCAGCCAGGCCAGCCTTGTCCACACGCAGAACCCGCCCTCCGAGCCCACTAGCGAGGATGCGACATGGGGCCGCCGGCCGTCCGCTCGCTGCCCGCCCTGGGCAAGGTGGACAAGAAAAGAAGCTCACTCTGCAGGAGTCACCGCTGTTGCACATCTCGCTAGCACAGCTGATGAACGCACTGGTTTCACAAGTCATTTGTGATGTGCTGTTTTTGACTGGCCGGCCATGACAGCTGTGGGCCACCCCCACCCCCTGTGTGCGTGCGCAGAGGTGGTCAACCTAGAAACCGACCGTCGCCCCTTATTCATGCAAAACCACCGCAGGACCCAGTTTACCTGGCGCTGCCCGGCTTGTCCCTTGGGAACAAAGCCCCTCCTGTTTCTCCTTCCTCCTCCACCCCCTCCCCACCTCACGCTTCTCTCTCTTCCTCCTTACGTCACTCCCTCAGGACCTCACTCTGTTTGAAAAGACAAAGCTCTGCCTACGTAGACGACGTTTTAATTTTAAGCACAGTTACTGTTGTTTACAGTGAGTTTAGCAGAAAAAATAAAATTTTTCCTGGTCCTTGCATCAATGGGATGCCACATTTCATAACTGTTGTTAATGGTTAAAAAAAAGAAAAAAGAAAAAAGACACACACGAAAAAAATCTCCGAAGGACAGAATCGGTGAGTGCTGCACTGCATGCCGTTTATGGTTGTGCATTTACAATCTGGCAGGAATCAAGAGAGTCACAGCTGTGGACAGACCCTGTTCACCAGAGAGGCCTGTGCAGCCGAATGTAGGCCAGGGGTGGGGAACCTGCAGCCTTAAGGCCACATGTGGCCTTCTAGGTCCTTAAGTGTGGCCTTTTGACTGAATCCAAATTTTATAGACCAAATCCTTTTATTTTTATTAATACATTTTTGTTCATCTTTTATATTTTATTTTTAAAATGAACATATTTAAACTACCAAAGAATAAAATAAGTTTCAACAAAATAATCCTCCCAGATTGACCAGCACAAACAGAACATTAATATCCATGAAGGCTAAATTGACAGCTGCTACACTCATGATTTAGTTCTAACTTCCCCCACCTGGCCGATGCCGCTACCACACGAGGCTGGCTGGCGAGAGTTTATGGGCGTCGAGTACTCCAGTCTGTCGTCAGCTTTTGATGATGATGCACTGTGTTCTGTTTGAAGTGGAATTTGTGAATAGTTGAACCGTTCAACAGCATTTTTTTAACTCTGTCTCCTTAACAGCCCATCCTGTCAAAGAAAACCAAGATAATGCTGAAGGAAGAAAACAGATTTTTAAATGAGGATTGGGAATTGCAGTATTATCTTGTTTCTGCTAAAGATGATTTGCTTGCTTTGTGATACTGCAATATCAACATTAAAGAAATGCAGTGCTCGTCAGCATTATAACACTCATAAGGACCACAAATATTTTAAATTACAGAGAAAGGTGCAAAAGGTTGTATTGCAGAAATTAAAAGATGAAAAGTAAAAGCAAAGACAATTCTTTCAAGCAGCAATAAGATCTGGAAATAATGCCACTGAAGCGACTTACAAAGCAGCTTACATAGTCAGAGAAAAAACAGAATCCATTCAGTGATGT
The DNA here is from genome assembly GCA_004363605.1 of Indri indri. Taxonomy (NCBI): domain Eukaryota; kingdom Metazoa; phylum Chordata; class Mammalia; order Primates; family Indriidae; genus Indri; species Indri indri. Next base: position 25,610 of record RJWJ010014957.1, on the reverse strand, counting down.
AGAACTTGTGAAAGAATGCATTGTTGGAGTTGTAGGTTGCTTAGATCCCAATAATGTTTCAAAGTACAAACAACTGCCTCTTTCAAGGAGAACCATAACTGATCAGCAGCATGAATTAGGCTTTGACTTAACAGAACAACTTCATGCAATACTTCAAAAGGAAAATATATATTATTCAATCACTTTGGATGAATCAACTGATACTACTGACTCAGGACAGGTTTTATACCTCATTCAGGTCATAACAGAAGATTTTCTTTGCTATGAAGAGTTACTTGCTTTGCGAACTCTTGTGAACAGAACACATGGAATAGATATCTTCAACAACTTTCAAGATAAATGTCATGAAGTTGGACTGAATTTGGTAAATTTAGTGCGTGTATGTACAGATGTTGCACCTTCCATGCAGGAAAACATGAAGGGTTTGTTGCACAGATAAAAAAAAAAAAAGTATTAACAGATCCAGATGTTCTCATTTCTTTTCATTGTATCTTGCATCAGCAAAATCTCTGTGCTAAAGCTACTATTTTAAGTGACCCTTTGCAACAAGTTATAAGTATTGTTAACTATATTCATGCAAATGCAATATGACATTGTCAGTTTTGTAACATGCTAAAGTTGAACGATGAGGTATTTAGTGTGGATTTGATGTATCATTCTAAAGTGTGTTGGCTATCACAGAGACAGGTGTTAGCTAAAATTTTATCTCTGAAAGAACAGATAGTTAAACTTTATAAAAGAACAGAATCAGCAGTGCAAATTACTGAAAGAAAATTTCTATAGAAATGCAGCATTTCTGTGTGATATCATGTCACATCAAAATGACTTAATTTTAATCTAAGGAAATTTCAGATGAACATTTTCTCCAGTTAGCAAAGGTCATTGATGAGCAGGATGATATATGCAAATCATTTGAAGAATATGCAGCTGTTGTAGATCTATTAAATAGAGAATACAATGAAAGTTTCACTGACTTTGAGAATCATGACATCACACTCAAATCAGCATTTCAGCCTCACCTAGTTGATATCACCAAGGCACCTAAAGAACCACAGGTGGAATTGATTGAGCTTTTAGTAGATGACATTTTTAAGTCATTGTTTGATGCTAAGAAGATCTGATTGAAATATGGAAAAATGAAGTAGAATATACATGCCTTTGGCAATGTCCCTGAAAAATGCTTTCTTTCTTTCAACCACTTATTGCTGCAAATCTACATTCTCCTACCTAACCCAAATCAAGACACCCTTAAGGTCACAAATGACTGACACCCATCTAGAGGATCAACTGGAAACTGCAGATCTCCATGCTGCAACCAAATATTCAAATGCTTTCTGACAAAAAGCAGACACAACAAAGTCATTTAAAGGTTAACTTTAAAATTAATAAATAATTTTCATTTTTTGAAATTAAGTACATATTAGATTTTTACAAAATAATGCACATTTTTAAGTTTATCTAATTGAAGTTTCTTGAATGCAGCCTTATTTAATTACAGCTAAATTAATGCAGCCTCCCAACATGAAAAAGTCCCCCACTCCTGGTGTAGACTCTCTCATGTACTGTACTACACACCTGATATTGTAAACGTACTGCAATAATAATGGCTCACTTGGAAATAAAACACTGGGTCAGCAACAAGCTGTAGTTTTTAAAAATGTTTTTAGTTAACAGCTATTTAATCTCTTACCAGACATCACCCCTCTGGGTGCAATCCTATACAGGTCTCTCTAAAAGGTCCTTGCTTTCTCAGCAACCAATTTATTATTTATTCCTTGGCTTTTTTGTTTTTTTGTTTTGTTTTCTTTCTACTTGACGTCGGAAAAGTTCTAGGTTCAGTTGAAGTTCTGATGCACAATTGAGATTTTTTTTCCAGTGATAAAATCTGTATATTTGTATTTCAACAACGTAACTAAAACTTGATGTAAATTCCTCCTTTTTTTCCCTTTGGCTTAGTGAATATCATTCATTCGGTCAGTGTGAAATCTTTATACTAGATAGTCTAGCTGTTAAAAATAATATACATTAAATCTTGGTAAAAGTAAAATCCTTCCAGGTAATTCTAATGCAAACTAAAGTTTGAGAACTACTGATCTATAAGTTCAATGTAATTCCAATAAAATTAAAACAGAATTTCCCAAAACCTTGATAAAAGGTACTCTAAAATTTATATGGGAAGGAGATACATGCCAACATCTGGCATGGCATTATGAGGAGCTCCGCTGCCCCACTCCCCAGTGAAACTGGTGAAAATTATTTAAAAAAAAAAAAAAGCCTCTGGAAATGGTTGTGACAGCAAAGACACAATGAAGAAAATCTACTCAAGAAAACCTGCAAAACTTCTGTAGGAAAGATGAGTGTCTGTGGTATTTGGACCAAATCCCTCTCTTCCCACCCCCTGCTAGTTCAGTGAGGCAGAGATGCCAAGCCGTGCTGTTGTAGCCAAAAACACAGGGCTCCATCTCTCTTCCAGCTCTCGGTTGAAGGGCTTTCTTTCCAGGGGGAGCAGGACTTCAGCGTTTCTCATCCTGCTGCCAGCTACCTGTTGCAGAGGCCAAGTACTGAGTGAAGGTGGTCAAGAGATGGAGGTTTCCTTCTTACACTACCATCCACTCGTGGAACGGAGGCTTCATATTGGGCACCATGCACTGAGAATACTGGAACCCTGATGGCTCTCACACGGCTCACCAGGCAATGGTCCCACGCCAGGAGAGGCAAGCTGAGAATAACTCAGAGGCTACTTCCACCTCCACCGAGTGCTCAGCTCCTAAAATGATCATGTCACTCAGAGAGAAGTTTGCCATTTCACTCACCCACAGCTTCAGAGACCTGGCTCAGAGATTTCATCTCGGAGGAAAAACAGGCTGTCAAACAAACATTTCCTAATTTCTTCCCAAAGGAACTGACTTCATTCACAACAGAGCGTGGAGAAGTTCAAAGCTACGAGCGCTCTCAAGAACAGTGGAGGTTGCAGCGAAAGACAAATAAGATAAATTCATGGATTTAATGAAGATCCAGCCTAGCCTATAGGCCAGGTAGTTTTCAGGAGTAAACCAGGGAATAAGACAGCTGGGAGGATCCCCATTGGGGTCAGAATAAATACCAAACAAAGACCTCACACACTATTCCTTCGTAGGAGCCACAAGCTGATCAGATTAGTTTTAGGGCAGTTTATGCCACAGAGCATAGTTGAAAACAATAGAGCTAGAAGTTAGTGGAATTTAACAGTTGAGGCTAGTCAGAAAAAGAGAAAATGATAGCCCTACCAATGCCACTGTGCTTCCAAGGTGACTGGGCACACCCAAAGCTGCACCTTTTGAGGAACAACATCAGAAGCTTAACACTGTGGGGCAGGGGGATGCAAAGGAAGCAGACTTCCATAAAATAATACAGCCAGCCACTGAAAATTAAACAGGCAAATAACAACACCAAGCCGCAGAGGGAAAGAACCTGTACTGATGTTGCCGCATTATCTAAAATGTCCAGTTTCCAATAAAAAACTACCAGGCACGTAAAGAAGCAGGAAAGCATAAACCATACACCAGGGTGGGGGGAGGGAAACGCAGGCGACACGAACTTCCCAGGAGAACAAGCGGATATCAGATTTAACACAAAAACGTTTCAAACTAGCCATTATAACTATGTTCACGGAACTAAAGAAAAACATGCTTAAAGGAGTAAAGGGGCCAGGCACAGTGGCTCACGTCTGTAATCCAAACACTCTGGGAGACCGAGGCGGGAGGATTGCTTGAGCTTGGGAGTTCAAGACCAGCCTGAGGAAGAGGCAAACCCCATCTATACTAAAAATAGAAAAATTAGCCAGGTATCATGATGTGCACCTGTAGTCCCAGTTACTTGGCAGGCTGAGGCAGGAGGATCGCTTGAGCCCAGAAGTTTTTGGTTACAGTGAGCTATGATGACGCCACTGCACTCTACCCAGGGCAACAGAGAGATTCTGTCTCAAAAATAAATAAATAAATAATTTTTAAACAGGAGTACAGGAAGGTATGATGACTATGTCACATAACAGAGAATACCAACAAAGAGCATAAAAAGGAACCAAATGGAAATTATGAAGTTGAAAAATATAATAATTGAAATTTAAAAATGCACTGGAAGGGCTGAATAACAGATTTGAACTGGCATAAGAAACAATTAGCAAACCTTAAGATTGATCAAAGAGTTTATGCGAGCTAAAAAAAAAGAGAATGAGGAAAATGAACAGAGCTTCAGAGAAATGTAGGACACCATCAAGCACACCTGCGCATATGCAATGGAGGTAACAGAAGGAGAGAAAGGATCAGAAAAAAATATTCAAAGAAATAATGACAGAAAACTTTCAAATTTCTTGAAAAATAATAACCTACACATCCAAGCAGCTCAGTGAACACTAGGCAGGATAAACACAAAGAGATCTAGAAACACACATGGTAAAAATGCTGCAAGTCAAAGAAAGACAGACAGGGAGGAGAAAGGAAAGAAAAAAGAAGGGAGGAAAGAAGGGAAGAAATCTTGAAAGCAGCAAGAGAAAAATGACTCATTAATTATTAATATAAGGAAACTCCGATACAATTAACAGCTGATGTTTCACTAGAAAAACTGTATGCCAGAGGCAGTGGTATGATATACTCAAAGTGCTCAAAGGAAAAAAAAACAAAAACCTGTCAACGAAGAATCTCTTATCAAGCAAAGCTATCTTTCAGGAATGAGAGAGAAATAGACTTTTTAAAAACCTAAAGCATAGCCACTGTGGAAAACAGTATGGAGGCTCTGCAAAACTAACAATAGAACTATCACACGATCCAGCAACTCCACTTCTGTGGATGTATCCAAAGGAACTGAAATCAGTATGTTGAAGGAACATCTGCACACCCACGTTCCTTGCAGCATTATTTACAACAGCCAAAATATGGAATCGACCTAAGTGTCCATCAACAGATGAGTGGATAACGTGGTGTATATACACAATGGAATATTATTCAGCCTTAAAAAAAACAAAATCCTGTCTTTGTGACAACGTGAATGAATCTAGAGGACATTATGGTAAGTGAAATAAGCCAGGCACAGAAAGACAAATCCTGCATAATCTCACTTATATGTGGAATCTAAAAAAAGTTTAATTCATAAGAGTAGAGAGTGGAATAATGGTTTCCAGAGACTGGGGAAGTGAGGATGAGAAGTGAGAGAGTGGGGAGGTACTCGTCAGCAAAGTTTCAGCTAGACAGGAGGGGTAAGTTTGATACCTATTGCACAACACCATGACTATGGTCAATAATAATGTATATTTCAAAATAACTAAGAGTAAATGTCAAATGTATTATCACAAATAATGTCAAGGAAGTAAGGTAATGCATATGTGAATTAGCTTGATTTAATCACCCTATACTGCATAAATATATCAAACATCACACACCTTATACTGCATAAATGTCATACAACTGTAATTTGTAAATTAAATATAAATTTTGAAAAGCTGAGAGAATTTGATGCTAGCAGTCTCACCTTACAAGAAACTCTAAAGGAAGATCCTCTGGCAGAAGGGTGACCTCAGACAGCAATTTGAATCCACATTAAAAACCAAGAGTGCCAATAAAGGTAATTATGTAATTAACTTTAAAAGAATAAATACACATTTTTTCCTTTCTTCTTATAACTAATTTTAAAACCAATTGTAAAAAATAATATGTATATAATACAACGTTCCTATAACATATAGAAATGTAATATTTATATAGCACACTGACAAATAGCACAAGAGAGGTGTGTGAGAGAAGAAATGCATTGGGTTAAGGAAATCAATACAAATGGTAAAGTAGTAATTGTAACAATTTGTTTTTAGGTTTGTAATATTAATGATGTAATATATATGTGTATGTTGTATATGTATAAATATGTATATACACATATATAAAACATTCTCAAGGACTGATCACATATCTAAGCCATAAAACATATTTCAATTAATATGAAAATGTAGAAATAATGCAAACTATACTCTAACCACAAAGGAAAGAAATTAGAAAAATATATATACACACACATATGTATACACACATACTCTTTCTTTGTTGTGGTGGTATTACTGATAAATGCTACAAGTCAAAAATAAAGAAAAATCCTGAAAGCAGCAAGAGAAAACTCATCACTAACAAAGAAAAGAGAGATATCAATACATATGTTGGGATATTGAGATTATATTAATGTATATTATGAACAGAATGTTGATATATATCAATAATCCCACAAAACAGAGAAATACAGTTATATCAAAGTAACGTTTCTATATATATCACTAAATTACGTTAATGTAAACCTGAGTTGATTTAGAGAAATTAAAGTGTATGTAGTGAACCCTAAACAACCATTTAAAAAAATCTGAAAAAAAATCACTAAATGTAAATGCTACATCAGAAAATATTTGCATAATGCAAAAAAAGCAGTAAAGGAGAAAGAGAGGAACATAAAGGCGTAAGACATATAGAAAATAAAATGTACAGTGACAAACATACATCCAACTATATCAATAATATCAAATGTGAATGGACTAAACAATACAATCAAAAGGAAGAGACTGTCAAACTAGATTTTAAGAACATGACCCAACTACATACCTTCTACAAGAGACACACTTTAGATTCAAAGATACAGGGCCGGGTGTGGTGGCTCGTGCCTGTAATTGTAGCACTCTGGGAGGCCGAGGAGGGAGGATTGTTTGAGCTCAGGAGTTCAAGACCAGCCTGAGCAGGAGTGAGACCCTGTCTCTACTAAAAATAGAAAGAAACTAGCTGGACAACTAAAAATATATAGAAAAAATTAGCTAGGCATGGTAGCACATGCCTGTAGTCCCAGCTACAGGGGAGGCTTGGTAGAAGGATTGCTTAAGCCCAGGAGTTTGAGGTTGAGTGAGCTAGGCTGATGCCACGGCACTCTAGCTCAGGCAACAGAGTGAGACTCTGTCTCAAAAAAAAAAAAAAAAAAATTCAAAGATACAAATAGATTGAAAGTAAAAGGAATGGGAAAAGGCATTATCATGCAAACAGCAACCACAAGAAGGCTGGAATGGGTACACTAATATTCAACAAAATAGACTTTAAAACCAAAAAAGTTACTAGAGCTAAAAAGGGATATTTTGTAATGATAAAGGGGTTAGTTCATCAGGAATTATAAACATATATGTTTATTATTGTAAACACGTTATAGCAACTGTAAACGTATATGCACCTAACAACAGAGCATCAAAATCCATGGAGCAAAAACTAACAGAAATAGAGGGAGAAATAGACAACTCAAAAATAATAGTTGGATATGTCAATACCTCACTTACAATAATGGATAGAATGAATAGACAGAAGAAAAACAAGGGAATAGAAGATTTGTGCTAGTATAAACCAATTGGACCTAGTAGTCTAGGTGAGCTTACTATTTAAATCTTTATATTGCTCAATTCTAGAAGTTTTATTTGGCTCCTTTCCTTTCGTCTTAATAGATTTGGTAGTCTCTTTTTCGTACTTCATGTTTTCAAGCTTTCCTTTTGATTTATTTTAACATATACATTTTATATATCTGATAACTCAAGAAACTGTTACTGCTCATTGTCTTTGCCAGTTCTCACCCATAGTATCTTGTTTCTTTGTGTGTTTGTGAGGGTTTTTAAAATTGTGAGCAATCCGTTTTCCTTTGAACCTTACCAGTATTCTCTGAGGTATCAACTCAAAGAATAATCTCAAGGAAGTATTCATTGAGGCCTGCAATGAAGGAGAGTTTCTCTGAAGACAATTTTGATTTGCTTCTGCCAGTCACCTAGGGACACTACCAACCTAGGTCCATTTAAATTCTCTGCTTGAGGGTTTTGGCCCACGGAAGTGGGTAGTGAATTCCAACTATGAACCCACATGGAAGCTGATTTGTGGTTATAGATTCTTAAAGGTTTTTAAAACTTTTCCTCCACCAAGTGCCAAGATGAAGGCAAAGATACTTCAATTCACCTCCAACAGATTGGCATATTTCTTTCTTTTCCTACCTCACAGTTTGTATGTAGCCCTTTGGGGTTCCAGCTTTATTGGAGAAATTGTTAGATATCCCCCAAAGCTCTAGGTTCCCATGGTTCAGCAGAAACTCTCAGCACAAAGGATTTACTTGTTGGCACTTGGTTAGGCAAGTTTCAAGGAAAGGCCCTGATACCTTCAGAAATGAAAGTTGATCCCAGCATCTTTCCTAACACTCTTTCTTATCCTCAATCGAAGCAACTCTTCATGCTTTGAAAATGGATTTACTTTCTAAGAAAAAAAGGTGAAAGTGAGTTGACATTAAGAGTTCCTGCTTCTATTTAAGTGGGAGCTTGGCAGATTCACTTTTGTGCCAGATCAGAAAAGCATTTAAAAAGAAAATATATTTATTTTGGAACTGCCAATGTAGTTATTCCAATTGGAAGTATAATTAATGCTATCTAATCTAACAACCTGTCAGAAACAGAAGTCCCTGGTACTTTTGTAATGGCTACTGACATTTGACTACTTTTGTTTACACAATACCTAAAATTTGTTTGCTACTGACTGTGCGGTAGGATAGCCCCAATTACAAGCCATGTTCACCTCTTTGCTTTTAACAGAAATATGCCCTGGATACATAAATTGAATGTACTTTGCATTCTAGAGAAAAATCATCTAGGCTCAACAGAATCAAATGCTATCGTCGACAAGTGTGACGAAAACAGGTATATATGGCCTTTCTAACAGAAAAGCACTATGATGATATGACTATGCTGACTAGATCCCTAGACCATAAAGATGACTAAGACTGACTTCAAATAACTCACCAAGAAGAAGAGACAAATAAATGTAATTCGACATGATCAAATATTGCAGAGATATACGTAGAAATGTACATGCTATTCTCTTGAGCTCAAAGAACAGAATCGGGAAAGGTTTCCCAGAGGGCCTGACATTTAACCAAGGTCTTAAAGAATAAGTAAGTGTTTCTGAAAGGCAAATGAAGAATTCCAGACAGAAGGAACCAATTTAGGAAACGAAAAGGAGGCATAAAAGAGCACAGCAGGTTTGGTAAACCCATGAAAGGTTGTGAACGGTGCAACACATGGTGTAAAGCCACCCAAGCCACACAAGCAAGAAAACATCATTCCAGGCTTCCCCACCCACCTCTTTACCCTATACTTTTGATCAGAAACCAGTCTAGCTTATTTCACTCTCTTAAGTATTTAATTCTCTCCTCTCCGTTCCCAATTCTACTACTTCACCTCCAACTTTTTTTTTTTTTTGCTTAAGTTTCTTAATTGGCCTTCAAATCTCCCCACTTCCATTTTGGCCTACAGTCACTGAAATGATTTTACTGAAGTACAAACCCGATCAAACCATGTCTTTGCTCAAAATTCCATACAGTTCTCTAGCACTTCAGAGAAAAATTTCGACATCATTGGCATCACTGTGATTCCTATATGATTAGGGCCCTTTCTGCCTTGTCAGACTCAGACCCTATTCTTCACCCTTCCAGTTGCCTCACTAGCTGTGTAGTAGTGGGCAAGTCACCAACCACAGTGAGCCCATTTCCAGCCACATCTTTAAGATGGAGATAATAGTTCCTCTCCATGTGTTCAGGATTAAATAACACTGAAACATAAGGGTCTGGCCTTTATCTTGCATATCCCAGGGGCTCATTAAGGAATTTTAAGCAGAATGACATGATTAGGTTAGCACTTTAGAAAGATTAAGGTCAGTAGTGGGAACGGGTTGGAGAACAAAACCAGAGGTGAGCAAGATCAGTTAGGCAGAAATACAAGGTGAGACATCAAAGTGCAATGGCAATGGGAATAGAGAGGAACAAAAGGAAACTAAAGAACATTAAGGGATATAATCAAAATAACTTGGTTCCTAACTGGAAGTAGAAGGTGAAAGAGAAAGGACTTATCAGAAGGCAAGTTTTAAAAAAAGGCTCCAACATCTTCAGGAACAAAAGCTGATCCTAACAAGTTTTTACACATTGTCTGCCCTTGAATGAAGCTATTCTTCATGATTTGAAAATGAATTTACCTTCTAGAAGTAGACAAAAGTGGGCTGGGATCACGTCTTATGAACAAACTAAGAAATTAAGCTGTGAAATAGCATTTGGGATCAAAAGTGAGCAAAGATGATTATGTAATGTTGCTTCTAATCATGTTCTAAAGGCATTTTCCAAAGGAAAATGATTCCACAGACTGGAATAAATGTACAGTCTTCCAAGCAGGCAGGAATCATGTGTAATAAGTCTTTGCTTTAAAAAACAATCTAGTTATGTTATACTCAAACCTTGTAAATAATCACACTGTCAAATAGGAGGCACAGTTTCCTGAGAAGAATCCCAATAAAGCATCAAGAGACCTGGGCTCTATATGCCCTCTTGATGTATTACCTTAGGCAAATTACCTAATTATTTAGTACTGTTACCCTGTGTAGGACCAAGGCAACGATACCCTATCTACCTCAATGAGCAGTTATTCACATTAAACCTGTCTATAAGTACTAAGAAAAACTATAATTCCTAATCCATAGTTCTTCAGCAGAATGCAGATGTAGACAGAAATTTCAAATGCAGACAGAAATTTGATTCATTTTATAGTATGACTACTCAATTGTGACCATATGTTATATGGATTGACAATTTTAAACAGGACATTTTACATTTTACACTTTGGCAAATCGTTAGAAAAGCAACAAATGCTATTGGAAACAGATGGTGAACCACTAATCCTTATGATTTGGAAGCCTGAGGTGAGAATTTCTGGATATTCATTTATCCAAAAGATGGTACCAAGAAATACATCACTTGTCTGTAGCAGACAAGCTAAAGGTGTTCCTTACACGACATAGTCAAATATCAACTTTCCATTGTAAGTGGTTCTTACGGTTCATCCTACAAATTATTGCTGATTAGATTTTCTCTTAATGAGGTATTTAAGTGAGCCAACGAGTTCAAGACCAAGTTTTTAGATTTTCTGTTCCTTACGTCCGAAGCAGTCAGCACAGGTGCTATGGATGTGACTGGTGCATACAGCCTTGGCCAAGAGCTGGAGACACAAAACCACTACTGGACCTCCAGGACAGGGTAGCCAGTGTCTCAAGGGTTCTTTCAGGATGTTATGTGTCCTTTCTCTATCTTCCTGAAGCTAAGACAGTTGTACAGAATCAATAAACGAAAGGGCAATTCCCATTCTCAGTGACTGCCACAAAACATCATTATACTGAATTCTCAGGTGCTGCACTTAAGAATTAGGACCTAGAGTTTCTGCGGTTAGTTCTAAGGTACCGTAGCTGCCTTTGTATAGACCACAAAGCTCCACTGTGGCCCCTAGACTCTCTGCCCTCAACTCATTTCCAAGACAACAAAGCAGGCCCTGATAGGGTTTATGAACAGAGTATGCCCAATTATAGTTCATTCTTCTACTTTTTAACTCCACAACATTTGCTTCATAGCAGTATTTTTAAACTAATATAATTTCTTAATGGTATGTATTACCGTCTTGGATTTGAATCTCAGCTCTGCTCCCTACTGTTAATGTGGGCCACAACTACACTTCTTTAAACCCTGTTTTTCTCATATCTAAAAGGGGATACTATCACCTGAATTTTGGTAAGATGCAGTCAGGATCAAATGAGATGAACAAACGTAAGGTGGTGTCCTGTGAAACATGGAGTGTGTAGCCCACCTCTCTCTCATGCCACTCAGTCTTGTGCACAGCTGATGCTCAGGTTAGTTCTGGAAACTCCGCAGTTATCTTTTCACTTAGCAGTTGAGCCTTAGCTGGAGAGGCCTGGATTCCTGTAATCACACCCTTCTCCAGAGAATGGTACGTCAGATTCATGTAGGAGCAGGCATAAGAAAAGGGCAAGGTGCTGAATTACTATGACCAATGAGTCCGTATCCGATTGATGACTGGGAGGTGGGAGTATAACAGACAAATCCAGGGCTTGGAGCCGCAGTTCTTCTCTCTCTAGTTTCCAGGCTCCCACAGCTTTTTGTTCACCTCTATTGTCGTCTCATCCATAAACCTCCCAGGTCTGACCCCCACAGGTGTTTTACCCACAAATCTCTTCCTTACCCTTCTCTCTCAGGTAACGGTGAATGATCACAACCTAATATCTAACCTGACATCTAATGCTCACCTGGCAGCCACAGCACAAGGGGCAGAGAGCATGGCAGGCAACCACACACGGGGCTGAGGTAAAGGGAGTTCTTACAAATTGTACCTCTCCACCATCATACAGGCTTAAGAACTGTACCCCCTTCCTTTAGATTAAAAAAGGTGGGGCAGGTCAGGGTAACCAATTAACAAACTCAAAGAGACTCTACACCTGCTCAGACAGCAAAGCTGCGCTTCATGGATACATCTGTGGTTTCAAGAATGATAAGCCAAGAGATAGAGCAGCCACAAGAAGGGAGGAGAAAAAGAAAGAAGCCATAAACACTTCTGGAAGGAGATCATTTTTCCCCAATGTGAAATGCACAGATAATTTAATGTAATTTACTCGATTTTCCCCTCTCAGGGTCTGACTTCAGAAAATCAAATTACAAAGTCATCATCACATCCTAGATTTATTACAACTGACCTGCAGGCAAAAGGATAGAACTATTACATAAACACTTGGATTCCATGTATATATCTTAAATAGAGGAAGAATTCAAACAAGAATACAGGATAAAATATTCCAAAGCTCCAAGAAGCAGTTATGTTACTGAGCTCCATTTTTACAGACAAATAAGGCAATATCCCTGCACATTAGCTTTTTGATAATTTTTATACATTTTTCTATGGTACAAGAGAAAAATAACCAGAGCTCACAATGTACAGTTCTTACACTATTTTCACAGTTTGTGAACACTATACACCCTTTTGTTTTAATAAAGATACATTGTAATAAACTCCTTGCCCTTAAGTTTATAGTTTATAATAATCTATGATTAATACACTAAAATTGCCTTTTTATGTGGTCATCCACACAATAGAACGGTCAGATTAGCTCCTGGACAGTCAGAATTGCTTTTATCTCCATTTGCATAATGGCAAGTGACCCTATGCTGAGCCAGACAGGAAGTTGACAGCAGAGAAACAGATTCCTCTTGAGTCCCGGGAGCAATGGAGGATGATGGCTTGGTGTGGTCGAAGGAAGACATATAACAACGCCTCCTTTCAGAACACTGGGAAGTCTAAGGGTTTAAGATGCCATAGGGGAGAAAATAGGGAAATGAGGAAAGTGGACCAAAATCATTTCTGAATTCTGCAGTTTACAGGGATGTGACTTTAAACAGCACCATTCTCCCTTTATTGTTTTATAATATTTATATGACTGTCACTCTGAGAAGAGATACAGCAATATCTGCCATGATTCGGTTCTATAATGGCATCACCTGTATCTCAGACCATGGCTGTTTTATACTCCAGTGTGCTTGAACCACTCACAGTGCTGCTTAACTGTCATACGAAGCCTAAAGTTCAGTGTCAGGGGGTCTGGAGCAAAACCTAATGAGAGCCTGGCTCATGGGTAAGTGAATTAGCACAGCAAAAGACAACAGACTTAAATGGCCTCTTATAACTCTTCTGGGGTTTTTGTTTTGCTTTTTTAAAAAAATTTCCTGGCAGAATTCCAATTTCAAGAAATGATGGTGAACTACCACAGATTCTAGCAAGTGACGGGCTTATCTGAAAGACTGCCATTTCAGGTCCTCGTCTGGTCAAATGTGTCTCTAGAAAGATGCCTCTTTATCACCTACCACATCAGCTGGGCCCCACTTTTCTCAGCCTTTTAAACATTAGAGCAGATGAGAGATCTGGGGCTAAAAATCCTTGGTAAGGAACATCCCTGGTAATTATAAAGGTTTTCAACATAGAAAAAAAGGCAAAATATTGGATTAAGCAAAAGTCACATAGTGACAACAGACCATAGGGGGAGAAGTAAGGGAAGAGATTCAGAAACTGAAGTCCTAGACCAGTGATGGCAAGAAGCAAACAACTGAGATTTGGTCTTCTGCTGCCTACAAGAAATCTTTATCTAATCAATCAAGGCACATTGCTACTAGCTACTTCTCCCTGTTAGTGAGTTATGATGGCTAAAATATCAGGCTTGGGGCCAAGGGGAAATATATAGCTGCTATGAGTTTTTCCAGATAAGATACTAGAATTGGAAACATCTGTAAACTTTGCCCTCTGTACTTTTCTTCTTCTTTCAGTCCTGGTGGTTTGTGGCAGGTGGAACGTCAAGTTGGCAGCACACCGAATTCTGAGAATGAAAAATTCTTAGGATCAGCACCTTCTTTGACAAGTGGCAGACTCCTGAGTCTTCCCAGTGAAGAGTAGAAGGACTGGTAAAGGAGAAAAGAACACATTCTGTCCTGTCTCAATATTTTAATGTTCACCTCTTTGAATGCAACATGGTTTTTGGTAAAGATAAACTCATTCTAATTTAACATGGTATTTCAAACAGGAAATTTGGCTGAGCACATCGATCCCCAAACATCGACTGTGACTGTAAAGCAACAGAATATCAAATCAGTAAATCTATTGCACTTGGTGAAGAAAGTAAATTCCTCCTTTGTCTCCCAGCTCCAGAAGGCAATGTGTCTCGTTGGCTGTGCAAGCTCTTCTCACTCAAGCCCGAGTCTCTATGTTCAAACATAGTACATCCATCACCGCGTCCTTCCAGGATTTGGAAGTCTGACAAAACACCATTCCAGTAGCTGTGTCTCCAGGTTTCGAGTCTAGAAATGAATTTAAGATGTGATCTAATCACAGTCAACAACTTGATCGTACTGACTTCCACATTTCATGAATACGTTCATCACGAAAGAGCAGGATGAGGTCTCTCTGACCAGCACTAACACTGTGTGATCAATCAGGTATTACAGGGATGCACGTTCTAGGTGACAGGAGTATACAGACATGATGGAAACGAACACCAATCTTATTGCACATGGTGTCTGGGCGAGCAATAAAAACACTGTGATACAGGATGAAAATTCTTTACGTCTTGCTTCCTCTCAGCCCTTTTTTCTAGAGTCTGATGTAGCAGCGATATCAATCGACATACATGGGAGAGCTGGGAGTAGCTGGCATTTGATCCAGGATTTTACAAACATAGCATGCGACCTCAACGGTACGTTCTTCATACATCAAAATAAAGGTATGTTTCTGCAAAAAAATTGAAGAAAGAAAAAGAAAAACATCAAAAGTTTGTATCAGAGCACAAACTGAACTTTTCCCTAAGTATATACAGCATAGAACTGCAGGCTCTCAACCACATACGGCTGTAAAGTATTGTAGCACCACAAGTTCAGAGAGGCAAGTACAGCCTTTATTTCATGCAAATACGTTAGTGGGTGTGCCTAAATATGACACACGGTATTATGATTCGGAGGTGCCATCTTGGCAGTGAAGTCTGGAAACTTATCTGTGTATCAGGGAGTATTTGTTGAGGAAGACAGCAGAGTTGTTCCTCAGCACAAAACATAGCTGGAGCCTCTACCACACCATCTGAGAGCCAAGAAGAACTACATAAATACCAATCATTGTTCCTCTTGAGACACAAACATAAATCCCAGTCCTCCGTTTCCCCATAAGCAGCAGAAGGATCTGGCGAAAAGGCTTTCAGTTTCAATCCTTCTGATCTCGACTCCAAAGAGGCCTAATAGAACCTTGCTTCTGCCCTGTCCTCTCCAAGGCCCGTGGCCCAGTACCTGCTTCACCAGCCCACCTTTTATACTTCATCTCTATCAGTACTTTTCTTTCACAGCTTCTCTAAGTATGTTGGCTGGATATTTTTACAGTCATGGCTGGAGCTGACCATAAGTTGGACCTAATATCCTTGGAGACCTAGTAGCTATATGTGACAAACAAACGGATCTTTTCTTAAAATACTCCCACATTATTAGATCACAGCACTTTCTTCACTGCCCAGACCTATGCCACACCCAGCAGACTGTTTAACATATCCAAGTTCCATGGGATGAATGACAACTTTCAAGGAAATGATAATTGGCCATTTGATGTAAATCTGCATGTAAGCTTTTAATAAATGCAGAATAAGAGCAAACTTTTCATTAACTTTTTCTTGTGCATACCTTACAGAGACATAGACTACGCAATGGAAAATGGTTCCATAAAAGTGAAAGTTGGAATTCTTTTAATTTTTATAACATGTTAAGACCAAAATTATTCCATGAGATTTTACCTAGTAAATTAGTAGGAAAATTATAGCTACAAATTTTCTCTTTCCAAATATCTTTGTTTAAAATCATTAAAAAAAAAAAATTTCAATAAGGTTGACCTATTTGTTTATGACAGAGAGGCCCACTGCTTGGTTAGTGACCAAGCATCCAAAGAGGAGTCAGGGGTGATGACGTATCTAAAATTCCCAAAGCCCCCAACTCACCAGAAGTTCTTTATACTTTGGCCTTTTGGATTCATCCTTTGTAAGGCTAAAATAACACAAAAATAACATTAGTAAAATGGAGACACATTTACTCAAGCACTTTTCACAAATGAAATACCACAAAGAATCAAATAGTTTTTCCTTCAGATCTAAAGTAAAAAAGCAATCTACTAAACGCAGAAAAACACACACACAAAATTAAGACAATCTATAATCTGAGGATTTATCCTTATTCAATGTAGGATCACTAGTGAAAAACTAGAAAAAAGTTAATTGCTGAGAATTGACTAAATTATGACACAGGTGCCCGGTAGAATACTACACAGTCAAAAATCTGAATGTGTAAGCGTAAAATTGTATTTGTACATATGTATGTTATTCTAAATATATATGCATAAATAAATATATATTTATACAGAGACCACCCAAGAGAAACTAGCAATCCAGTAATCCTAGGAGGTAAACTATTAATATATATGAATTTTATCGATTTATCCTTAAGTATCAAAAACTTTTATACTCTGTATCTCAATGCTGTGTTCTTTAGTCTAAAAGTTTAAAATAATGCTACTTCACTAAAGACTGTATCAGTGTATAAAAACCTCTGTCCTGCTGATATTTTCCCCTTGAATTTTACCTTGCCTAATTAAAGCTGCTCAAAATATTTTCATTGTTTGTATTTACCTCATCTATTTTGGCCCATGTTGTAATCACCATTCCACTCCCCTCCAACTTCAGTTAAATCCATTTTTACTATCCAAAGTTAATTAATACTGTCAATATAGTTGCCCTGTTTCTCAACACACTGCTGTTTTCCATATCCCACACCTTCTATAGTGGATGCTGCAATGTACTATGTAGATTCCGTCTTTTAAAAACGAAGGACTGGCCCGGCGTGGTGGCTCACGCCTGTAATCCTACCACCGTGGGAGGCAAGGTGGGAGGATAGCTTAAGCTCAGGAGTTTGAGACCAGCCTGAGCAAGAGCAAGACCCTGTCTCTACCAAAAATAGAAAAATTAGCCAGGAGTGGTGGTGCGCATCTGTAGTACCAGCTACTCGGGAGGCTAAGGCAGGAAGAGCACTTGAGCCCAGGGGTTTGAGGTTGCTGTGAGCTATGGTGACACCAGGGCACTCTACTCAGGGCAATGGAGCAAGACTCTGTCTCCAAAAAAAAGAACGGAGGACTTATTCTTCCACCGTGGGGCATGCTGCTAGCAGATAATCCTCCATTGTCAGCCTCTACGGGATTACTACAGCTGAAAAGAGCCACCTTAGCCTTCCTGGGAAGGCTTATATCCAATGACTGATCCACCAAAGGCTATAAAAATCTAAGTCCCTCATTTCAAGTCAGGTCAACCCTAACGGGCCACCCCAGCTTCACAGATTCCCATGGAATCACCTGAGGCCTTCACTGAGACTGCATTGCAGCTCAACCTCTCCTTCTGCCCAGTCCTGCTACCTTCCTTTACTGCTTGCTGATCCCAAGATCACTACCTCATCAA
Source organism: Indri indri (assembly GCA_004363605.1). Taxonomy (NCBI): domain Eukaryota; kingdom Metazoa; phylum Chordata; class Mammalia; order Primates; family Indriidae; genus Indri; species Indri indri. Next base: position 7,695 of record RJWJ010014957.1, on the reverse strand, counting down.
CTCCCCGCACACTCATCTCTGTATCAAAAGCTTGATTTCCAGGACCCAATATATAACACCCTTCTTCTGGGTTAACTTTTCTTCTAGGCCAAGTGACCCTTGAACAACATGGGTTTGAAATGTGTGGGTCCATGTATAGGCAGATTTTCTTCTGCCTCTGCCACCCGACACAGTAAGATCAACCCCTGCTCTTCCTCTTCCTTCTCAATGTGAAGATGATGAGGATAAAGAACTTTATGATGATCCACTTCTACCTAATGAACAGGTAATATATTTTTTCTTCCTTACGATTTTCTTAATCACATTTTCTCTAGTTTACTTTCTTGTAAGAATACAATGTACCTACAAAATACGTGTTAACCGACTGTTCATGGAATCCAGTGATAGCCAGCCTTTTTGGTACCAGGGACTGTCTTTCACGGAAGACCATTTTTCCATGGGAGGTGAGGGGAAGCAGAGCTCTGCAGCCCGGTCTGCAGCCCAGGGGTTTGCGGACCACAGATGGAATCACTAAGGTTTCTGGTCAACGGGAGGCTATTAGTAGTAAGTTTTGGGGAGTCCAAAGTTACACAAGGATTTTCGACTGGGCGGGAGGTCAGCATCCCTAACCCTGGCATTGTTAAAGGGCCAACTGTATATCCTATCAACAGTCTATTAATAATTAACTCTTAGTCTTTCCATTTCTGAGAGTGTCTGTATGTCCTCCTTATTTTTGAATGATATTTGAGTGCCTAGATATAAAACTTTAATACTAGGTTGACAATTATTTTTCCTCATCACTCTGAAACTTTGATTCCACTTTTTCCTGCAACTATTGTTGCTAATAACATGTTTGTTGTCAGTCTAAATATCAATCCTTATCAGATAATCTGTTTTCTCTTTCTGCTTTTGCTTTATCATTGCTGTGCAATTTTACTTCAATGCATTTAGGTAAAGATTTACCTTTGTTAGTATACTACATGATACATAGACTTTACTTTCAATCTGAAAACCTATTCTAGATCAATTTTCAAATGTGTTCCCCTATTATCTCCTTAAATATTGCTTCTTCACTTTCAGAGTTGTCTTCTGTATTTTGATGACATACATCTCAGAACCTCTCACTCTGTATTCTTTATTTTGTTTTTATTTTTTAATTTTTTTATTTCTGCATATTATGGGGGTACAAATATTTAGCTTACATTGCCCTTCCCCCAAAGTCAGAGCTTCAAGCATGTCCATCCCCCAGATGGAGTGCATCACACTCATTATGTATGTATATACCCATCCCCTCCTCACCCCTCCCATCTGCCCGACGCCTGATAAATGTTATTCCTATAAGTGCACTTAGGTGGTGATCAGTGAAACCAATTTGTTGGTGAATACATGTGATGCTTATTTTTCCATTCTTGGAATACTTCACTTAGTAGAATGGGTTCCAGCTCTATCCGGGAAAATACTAGAGGTGCTATATCACCACTGTTTCTTACAGCTGAATAGTACTCTATGGTATACATATACCACATTTTATTAATCCACTCATGAATTGATGGGCACTTGGGTTGTTTTCACATCTTTGCAATTGTGAATTGTGCCGCTATTAACATTTGAGTGCAGATATCTTTTTTATAGAATGTCTTTTGTTCTTTTGGGTAGATGCCCAGCAATGGGATTGCTGGATCATATGGTAGTTACTTGTATCTCTTTAAGGTATCTCCATATTGCTTTCCACAGAGGTTGCACTAGTTTGCAGTCCCACCAGCAGTGTTTGAGTGTTCCTATCTCTCCACATCCTCACCAACATTCATTGTTTTGGGACTTTTTGATAAAGGCCATTCTCACTGCAGATAAGTGATATCTCACTGTGGTTTTGATTTGCATTTCCCTGATGATTAGAGATGCTGAGCATTTTTTCCTGTTTCTTGGTCATAATTCTGTCTTCTTTTGAAAAATTTCTGTTCATGTCCTTTGCCCACTTTTTGATAGGGTTGTTTGATTTTTTCTTGCTGATTTTCCAGAGTTCTAAATAAATTCTAGTTATCAGCCCTTTATTGGATGTATAGCATGAGAAAATTTTCTCCCATTCTGTAGGTTGTCTATCTGCTCTCGTGATGGTTTCTTTGGCTGTGCAGGAGCTTTTAAATTTGATCAGGTCCCATTTACTTATTTTTGTTGTTGCTGTGATTGCCTTTGGGGTCTTCTTCGTAAATTCTTTGCCTAGGCCAATGTCTATAAGAGTTTTTCCAACATGTTCTTCTAGAATTCTAATAGTTTCACACCTTAGGTTTAAGTCTGTTATCCACCGTGAGTTGATTTTTGTGAGGTGAAAGGTATGGATCCTGTTTCAGTCGTCTACATGTGGCTATTCAGTTTTCCCAGCACCATTTGTTGAATAAGGATTCTTTTCCCCAGTGTGTTTTTGTCTGCTTTGTCAAAGATTAGATGGCTATATGAGGATGGTTTTGTATCTGGGTTCTCAGTTCTGTTCTACTGGTCAATGTGCCTGTTCTTGTGCCAGTACCAAGCTGTTTTCATTACTATAGCCTTGTAGTATAGTTTGAAGTCCGGTAAATTGATACCTCCCATTTTGTTTTTATTGCCTAGGATTGCTTTTGCTATACGGGGTCTTCTCTGGTTCCATACAAAGCATAAAATTACTTTTTCTGTATCTGTGAAAAATGATGTTGGTATTTTAATAGAGATTGCACTGAATCTGTAGATCACTTTGGGTAGTACAGACATTTTAACAATGTTGATTCTGCCGACCCACGAGCATGGTATGGTTTTCCACCTGTTTACGTCCTCTGCTATTTCCTTCCTCAGTGTTTCATAGTTATCCCTGTGGAGGTCTTTTACCTCCTTAGTTAAATATATTCCTGGGTACTTTATTTTCTTTGTTGCTATTATGAAGGGTATTGAGTCTTTGATTTGGTTCTCAGTTTGACTGTTATTGGCATATATGAATGCCTCTGATTTGTGTGTATTGATTTTGTATCCTGAGACTTTACTGAATTCATTTATCAATTCCAGGAGTCTCCTGGTTGAATCCTTGGGGTTTTCTAGATAAAATATCATATCATCAGCAAAGAGTCTCATTCTGTATTCTATTCTCCCTGATTCTTAAGTGCTTTTCATGTATTTTAATCCATGTCATGCTGGGAAAATTCCTCAGCTCCATTTTCCATTTACCTAATTCTGTCTTCAACTGTTTCCAGTCTAGAGTACATCAAGTCTGCTGTGTCTTTTATATCAACAGCTATGTTTTTTCATTTCCAAGATGTATAATTAAACTTTTCATTGCCAACTTGTTTCATCTATTTTATTTCTTCCTCGGTTTTAATAGAACTTATACTTTTATTTCCTTGAATATCCTAAATATATTTTATTTTATAGTGAATTTCAGACCATTTCATAAACTTAAATTTACATTCTATTTTGTTGAATGCTTGTCTTAGCACTAGACTTCATGTATTTTGGAATTCTGATTTGCAGACTCTTTTTGAAAGAATGTGCTTACCCTCCATAAAAATGAATATCCATTCATCTGTTTAACAAATATTTGAGTGCCTATTAAGTACTATGAACTGAACCAGGAGTCAGAGATACATCATACAGAGCAGTTTCACGTTGGCTCTTCTTTACAGAGCCACCAGTATAGAATAAGGTCCTATAATGGACCTTTCAAGTTCCAGTACTATGTTGATATTATGACTATTACAGACCCAGTCTACTGGCTATAAAAATAGTATCTATACTTGCCATTCTGTAGTCTCACAGCTTGCTTAAAACTATGGCACAGGGAGTAACTGACAGTAATATTTTTTTCACTCCCCAGATCCTAAGACTTCTAAGCAGTGAGATTGATTCCTATTCATCCCCTGTCCAAAAAGAGCAGTTATAAAACTATGATCCTACAGGAAGTAATGTCCCAGCTGCCACTGTCTGCTTTCAGACCTAGAATACAGTGATCTCATGGCTTCAGACCTACACAGTATTTTATAGGCATTTCTGTTGCATTTTTCACCCACACAGATGTTTACTTTCTTTGTAAAACTGCCATGCCTTTTTGGTTTTGTATTTTTCTATCTCATCTATCGGAGCAGAAAATTATGATGCTATTTAGGTAGAAATCATAAACTAGTTAGTAACATTGACTATCTTCCATTTCTGAATTACTAGTGACATTAGTAAATCTGTTATCAATAATTATATTAACCCCAACTAGTGAGACTATCCAATAACGTAGCTATTAGTCAAATTAATTCCGATTAAATATTTGTTAGTCACACTAGCTACATTTCAAATACTAGTAGTATACTGCACTAGATAGAGCAGTTATAGAACATTTCCATCATCTCAAAAAGTTCTACTGGGAGAGTATCAGATCTATCTTCCAGTTCAGTAATCTCTCTTCACTTATATCTAATCTGTTTAATCCAGCTACTAAATATTTTAATTTATGCTTTTTATTTCTAGAAGTTCTGTTTGGTTCTTTATAAATTTCTGTTCCCTGCTTATATATCTAAGATGCTTAATTTTCCTTTTAACTTACAATAAATTATTTTTTTCTGTTTCTGATCATTCTATTAATATTTGAAGTCTTTGCAGATCTATTCCTATCAATTGCTTCTACTAATTCTCATTTCTTTTGTGATTGTTAAAAATTCTTTTGTCAACTACTCATACTCCACATAATTTTATCTTTGAGAATTCTTTAGTCCTACACTGAAGATTTGCTTTCGCTTCTGACCACCAACTGGGGGGAAGGAAGGAGGCACCTTTCCAACTAGGGACTTAAAATTCCTTTTTCTTAAAATTAAATCTCTGCTTTAGGTATTTTGTACCACATACCTATTATGAATTCAGATAGCAAAGCCACATTAGGGTGGGCTTATCGTTTTTATTTTGCTCTGACACTCCCTTCCCTCCCATAATTTCCCTCAGTTTTGGAGTTCTATGGACTCCTTTAAAAACTCTGATACATTTTAAAAGACAATTTAAAATGCTTATCCTATATTTTAGTAGTTTCAGTGCAAGTATTGTCCAAGATTTCTAGTCCACCAAAATAATCTGAAGGGACCACATTCATCCTTCTATAGCTATTTCTCTATTCTTCATGTATTGCTCTTTGTGTTTTTCTACGTTGGTGTATACATTTGTGTGCATGTGTTTTAAATGAAGGCTTGTCAAGTCTTCTTTACCTTTTTTTTATCATGTACCTAGATGTGGCTCTGACTCTTTTAGTTAATTTGGTCTGGTATTTTAATCTGAAAACTCAAATTTTTCTGCAAGTAAAGGGAATTTTTATTTTAATTCCTTCTCTGTCTACTATCAGTTAAATAGAACCTCCTGGATCTTTCTTCTATGTCTCTTATCATTTACCTCATGTTCACCTTTTTATACCTTTCTTCTGAGATTAACTAAAGGGTGTTGCCTACTTTATAGATTCGGTTAACCTGAAATACCCAATCTGCTGTATACCCCCATTTCCCCCCATTCAATTCAGAAATTACATTAACTATTTGAAGTTAACATTTCCTGAATTCAAATCATTCCTTCCTTACAATTTTTTCAGTGACAATTTCACAATAAAATATTTGTTCAATTTTTTTGGACAGGTACAATTCTCTGAACCACCGGGTGTTTTCATTTGTTAGTGATTTTTCTGTATTTCTTCATCCCTAAAAGAGCATCAAGATTTATCAAATCAGAAGTTGATCTTAGTTATATAGATCTGGGTGACTGTGAGAAATAAGCTGAAAGCCATCACTATAGCACCAGCACTTGGCCATGGGATTTCTTTAATGGGTTTGCTACAACAGCTTGCACTGTGTTCTCACCCTCTAACACAAGTGTCCTCATTAGAAGTTACTTCAGCAAAGGTTGAGCTTTTCCTTACAGGCTTCCTGTCAAGTGTAAGGTAGGAGTGAATACTGCCATAGAATACCAGCTGTGTGCAGGATCTCACATATAAAGCCTTTCCTTAAGACATTTTTAGGATAAAGATTTACTTCCTAACTGTCTGTCTCACTAGTTGCCTTTTCTTCTGGGTTCTGCTATCCTAAACTAGGGAGTTGTTTGCTGCTCTTATATCCTCCTAGTGACTTTTTTTTCCCCCTCTGACTAATTTTGGATTAGTCCCTAAATTCAGTCTCATCTACAGTTTCACAAAGATTCCTCAAGGATAGCACTTTTTGTTCTTTTGTAGGACAAAGATTTTTTTCCTTTTTAAAAAATTCCATTCGTTATTTCAATAGGAAGTTAAAATGGTGAAAAATTTTAAATGTGTCCTGAGATCTTCATTTTGAACCACAAATCTTTACCCTTTTTCTTCCTTAAGCAAACTTTTAATTGTAGCAGACATATAGAAAAGAACATAATTCCTAAGTGTAGAACTAATATAAAAGTAACAATATTCTGACTTCCATTACTTTATAATAATTGTCTGCTTTTAACTTTCATATAAATAGAGCCATGCATACTGTTTTATGTCTTCTTTCACTCATTCATGCTGTTAGTACAGTAATAGTTTGATCTTTTCTGATGCGATATACCACTGTATAAATAATGCTACAATTTATTACCTGTTCTACTGTTAATAGATTTCCTTTCTAATTGTAGATTATGGAAGTACTTTTCTGAACATTCTTATATATATCTTTTAGTTGGGTATATAAATGGGGCTTGAATTGCTGGATCAGAGTTTACTCATCAGCTATGTTAGTTCAGCTGTATTGAGTACTGCCAGTTTTCCAAAGGAACCGTACCAATCTGTACTCCTACAAGTTACATATGAGACTTTCAGTTGCTTTAGATCCTCACCAACAATCAGTACTCTCAGTCTTTTAGCAGTCATTCCAGTGGTTATAACGGTATTTCATTGTAGTTTTGATTTGCATTTTTGTTGTGACTAATGATGAATGAGCTCCGTTTAATACATTTATTGACCTCCTGAATATCATCTTTTTAAGTATTTTGCCATTTTTGGTTGTCATTTTCATACTTACAAGTATTTTTTAAGTATTCTTTATATATTCTGTATAAAAGTCCTTTGTAAAATATCTATCTGGCCTGGCGTTTCATTCAGTGCTATCTTTTAACCAATGAAGTTCTTAATTTTGATGACATTCAATTTTATCAATCTTTTCTCTTATACTTTAATTTCTTTCTGTGTGCCATTTAAGAAATCTTTATCTATCCAAAGGCAATGAAAATATTCTCCCATGTTATCCTCTATGTGCTTTCAATTTAAACAACTGAAGAAATTCAGTTTGGCAGAAACAGTTCAAGAGAGAAGTGAGAAATGTGGCTAGAGCAATAAACTAAGTCAAGAATCACAAACTTAGACTATTTTAACACATTAACTGCCATGTGAGTTGTATTTAACTCACACTAGTTTTGAGCCTGGGGTCTGATAAAGCATATGTAGCTCACACATCTCTTTCCCTTGGGAGCCACATGAACTATTTTTCAAGTTGTACATAACTCATGCACATAAAATAATAAAAAATAACAAATTTTTCATTAAATTAGAAAGGATCATTTTGTTTTCAAAGTTTTTATTCTATTTTCATAATAAAACACTGTGGCCTCAAGGAAAGAAAAATTTTTTTCTAGTGTGGCAGTCAATGTGTTAAAGTTAAGAGGAAGCATCCAGAACAGTGTTTCTCAATCTTTTTATCATTATTTCCCCTCCTCACCATGAATTTAAATACC
>RJWJ010014956.1:0-37029 GCA_004363605.1 Indri indri | reverse complement strand
ATGCAAATCAAAACCACAATGAGATATCACTTCTCTCCAGTGAGACTGGCCTTTATCAAAAAGTCCCAAAACAATAAATGTTGGCGTGGATGCGGAGAGATAGGAACACTCATACACTGCTGGTGGGACTGCAAACTAGTGCAACCTCTGTGGAAAGCAATATGGAGATACCTTAAAGAGATACAAGTAGAATTACCATATGATCCAGCAATCCCATTACTGGGTATCTACCCAAAAGAACAAAAGTCGCTCTATGAAAAAGACACCTGCACCCGAATGTTTATAGCAGCACAATTCACAATTGCAAAGATGTGGAAACAACCCAAGTGTCCAGCAATACATGAGTGGATTAATAAAATGTGGTATATGTATACCATGGAGTACTATTCAGCTTTAAGAAACAATGGTGATATAGCACCTCTTGTATATTCCTGGATAGAGCTGGAACGCATTCTACTTAGCGAAGTATCCCAAGAATGGAAAAACAAGCACCACATGTACTCACCATCAAATTGGCATTAACTGAACAACATATAAGTGTACATATAAGAATAACATCTATTGGATGTCGGGCAGGGGGGGAGGGGGAAGGGGGAGGGGCGAGGGGGAGGAGGGGACGGATATATGCATACACAAAGAGTGCAATGTGCACCATCTGAGAGATGGACACGCTTGAAACTGGGACATGGGGGGAAGGGGGGGCAAGGGCAACATATGTAACCTAAACATCTGTACCCCTATAATAACAAACAATAAAAAATAAAAAAAAAAATAAGAGAGCCCACAATCTTGAGAGAAAAAAAACAAAACAGGAAGAAATGTGAGGAATCTGGGAGAGAAGCAGAGGCTACCAAACTCCAACAAGGTATCCAGGATGTGAGTGATGCGCACTGGGATGAAGGTGAGGGTTATGGCTGGGCAGACATCTCCAGCCACTGACCATGTGTCACGCTTGTCACATTCATCCTGAGTGCACATCCAGCCTCAGGGAGAGAGGAGAGTCTGACTCAATTTTCAAGACATGCAGTTTTAGAGTTTATTATCTAATTAATAACAATTTTCAGAAACAGAAGAAACAGAGTAAGAGCCTTTATTCCTGAAGAAATGCTTCTATTTTTTTGGTAGCTTGATATAGTGTCATCAAGCAAGTTTTGAAAGTCATAATTAAAAAGTCAAAATATAGAGAGAAATTTTATGAACTTGAGAAAGGTTTATTTTTTCCTACTTCCTTCTCAATAATTAAATGTGTGCTCTTTGCTTATCATCCTATCTGAAGTGATTTGAAACTCTAATATGAATATGCCTCTTGGATGAAAGAGGCTTTCACTGAGGTGAAAAGAAATGTTTCTCAGATATATTCAGAGCCAGAGCTCACTATACTACAGATACTGGATTGCTGTTGACTGCCCGATAGATTGGTAAGTCTAGCCAATTTACTCAACAAGGTGAGAAATTATGACTGGTAGGTTTTTTGGGAGTGGTGGGCAGGAGGAGTGACTCACTAGCCTTGGCAGTATTCCAAGCATCAGGCAAGCATCTATTCAGCAAGCTCTGGTTTGGGCTGGCTGTAAACCTTCGCTGTTAATACAAAGGTCCACAGAACTAAAGAAATCAATGACATACCTCCTCAATTAGGATAAGAAACCATTTTAACCCTTTGCTTTAAAGTCTTATCTTTTTGAATGAATAGTTCACTCACTCCCAGCACCAGGTACATTTAAACATATCAGAAAAATGCAGACCTGACTATTTTGATACAATGATCAAATTCCACATGTTGCCAGGTGAGTGGTCATAATAGGAATTGATTAAGCAGTGGGAAAGCTGGATGAGAGTAGTTGACACTTGAACAGTTGTATTGTTTCAGGTGTCAGTAGTACAAACCTTTGTAATTATAACTGAGGATAATTATCAGAAAAGAAATTAATGTCATTTTTTTAATGTAGAACCTTCACCTTTTAAATGTATAGGAAATCTGTTGGGAGAAATCCAAGATGTACAGTCTCTGAATACTATACCCAAAGTGATAATCCTGGAGTGGTGGTAGCACCATGGTCTATCTCTAGAATGGCCTGTTTGACCAATGTGACTAAATCAAGCAGCCCACCTGTGGCTAGAGTCATTCCCCACCTCAGTGTCACACTTGTAAAATGGAATAATAGAATTGCCTTCTACCTGTTGTAACCTCTTCTGTAGTAAAAACGATTTCAGTAAAAAGTCAATATTTTGTGACTCATAAAACTGAGATAATATTCTTTAAAACTCTCCTAGGTGTTCCTTGTGGAGAAGGCAGGGCGACGCTCTCTGTTTCTAATTGGAATGAGTGGCATGTTTTTCTGTGCCATCTTCATGTCGGTGGGACTTGTGCTCCAGGTAAGTTTGGTGCCTGCACTGAGATTTTGGGTTACCATATGACAGCACCTCTGTGCTCCAGGTTAAAGTGATTTTATGTCAAAAACCATTTGAGATAGACTGATGCAATAAAGCTAAAGGAACAGCATACAATACAAAGGAGAAATATAAAGGAAAGAGGAACTAGTTTCTTGGGTTTAAAGACTGAATATCAGCATGTAAATTGTGCTTGTTATCCAGGGAGGCAGCGTAGCACGTGGTTAGAGCACAGGCTCTGGAGTCAGCCCCAGCTGGGTTCTGATGCTGGCTCTGCCGCTTGGTTGCCTGTGTGACCTTGGGTAAATACCTGAACCTCTCCTGCCCGGGATCCTCACCCACTGCTCCACAGGACTCATGCGTCTTGTCTAGCATCGTTGGTATGAGTAAGAGCAAGGTCACTGGATCCTTGCCTTGCCTCGCCCCTTTCTCGGGAAAACAGTGACTAAGGGTCATACGAAGTCCTAATCCGGGGGATTTCCTATAACATGGCTCAAAAGATTTAAGCATGATTTAAGACTAGAATAATTTGTACTTGATGGAACTAAACACATTAGAAAGAGAGCTATGCCCACCTCTGAACTCAGTGAGAGGACTACTTAGCTAAAGAAATAAGCAGACAATGACCTTAGCCCCACTTTTGCTTTTGTTTTGTATTTTCCTCAGGATAAGTTCGCTTGGATGAGTTATGTGAGCATGGTAGCCATCTTCCTCTTTGTCAGTTTCTTTGAAATTGGGCCAGGTCCAATCCCCTGGTTCATGGTGGCTGAGTTTTTCAGTCAAGGACCACGCCCTGCTGCTTTAGCAATAGCTGCGTTCAGCAACTGGGCCTGCAATTTCATTGTAGCTCTGTGTTTCCAGTACATTGTGGTAAGCAGCCTAATATTATACAAATTTACTGAACAGAAGATAGGGTCAAACAGCTGTTGGAACTCTGTGTTTGTTCTCTCTGCAGGACTTCTGTGGGCCTTATGTGTTTTTCCTCTTCGCTGGAGTGCTCCTGGCCTTCACCCTGTTCACATTTTTTAAAGTTCCAGAAACCAAAGGAAAGTCTTTTGAGGAAATTGCTGCAGAATTCCAGAAAAAGAGTGGTTCAGCCAAAAAACCAAAAGCTGCTGTGGAAATGAAATTCCTTGGAACTGCAGAGACTGTGTAAAGATAAACTGCTTTTGATATGAACAGAAACAGTAAGGGAACTGTGTGTTTTTGCATACACATCTTGAACTATTGTTTTATTTTTTAAAGAGCTTTTATGGGCTCTGATCAGAAATGTCATCAAATATTACCAAAGAAAGTATTTTTTTTAAAAGTTAAAGAATCTATTTTTGATGGTAAGACTCCATAATTAAGCAAACCAAAAAGGCTAGCTCATTTTGTTACGCTAAAGGGCCAGTGGCTGGGTGCGGGGCTCACACCTATAATCTTAGCACTCTGGGAGGCCGAGGCAGGAGGATCCCTTGAGGCCAGGTATTCAAAACTAACCTGAGCAAGAGTGAGACTCCGTCTCTACCAAAAACAGAAAAATTAGCTGGGCGTGGTGACCTGTGCCTGTAGTCCCAGCTACTCGGGAGGCTGAGGCAGGAGATTTGCTTGAGCCCAGGAGTTTGAAGTTGCTGTGAGCTATAATGACGCCACTGTACTCCAGCCTGGGTGACAGAGTGAGACCCTGTCTCAAAAAAAAAAAAAAAAAAAAAAAAAAGTATATTCTAATATTCCCAGCTCTATTCTTTATAACAAGTTTCTCCTGAAACTGAAGAAGTTTCAGTGTGTTATATTATTACTTCATTAGCCCATTACTAGAAACCTGAAGATACAACTAATATTTATATATTTGAATATGATTAAATTGGAATTTTCTTACCCACAGGTCTTATACTAAAGGAGGTATGGCTAGTGGAAGTAAGATCTATGGTAAAATTGACAACTGTTCCATTTCTCAGCTATTTTTCTTGAGTACTAGAATTTATATTTTGTTTAAATTTTTTTTCTGTATTTTCATGTGGAATGGTTTATTGAGCATATTAAAATATGTTTACAGAGAAAAACTTTTATTTTTGGTAGGCTTACCAAAATCAGTACTCAGGAAAAAAAAAATTTTAGTTTCCTCGTTTGATGACCAAATGTTTTTTGCAAGATTAAACACTAAAAAGGTTTCACCTAGTCATACATCCCGGGTTATCAGCTAGTATTACTATCTATTATAAAACCACGTTAATTCCTTGCTGGTTAAATCCTTTGGGTTACCTTTTGTTTTGCTTTTTAATCAGCACAGCCGGTTTTCTGAGCTGTGTTATAAAATACAGTCAAACAATCATGAGTCAGGCATTTTGTATATTGCCTCGAAACTCTAATAAGTCAGATCAGCCTAACTTAGGGAAATTTGAAGTAAGGGATTGTTCTATTTTGTTAAAAATATTTTCTGAATTATGTCTCAAAATAAACTGAAAAGGTAAGGTTAGAGGATTCCTGAGGGTGGGCTTCTGAAACTTGTTGATTGTTTAACTTCAGATTTGATCAAAATCGCTATTTAATTTTTCTAGAAAAAGTTCCCTAACATAAAACAATTGTCCCCTTTGACGTTTCCTTCTGTGTCTTAACCATACACAGATTCTATCTAAACTCTTCTATTGCCATTACTAACATTTATTGTGTACTACCCATTTGCTTTTACCTATGTAGACAAATTGCAAATACACAGATAATTAAACAGACTTCAGCTTACAGTCAATTTTACAGTTATAGAAATAGATTTCTGATGGATACCAGAGGCTTAGAAAGGGAGCTAATACATCTCCAGGCTGTTTTTCCCACAAAATAGAGCACTGAATCAATCCTTCTTATGTTTGCTTTAATGTGCATTGAAGAAAAGCAGTTTTTAAAAAGTACTTTTTAGGCTGGGTGTGGTGGTTCACGCCTGTAATCCTCATTCTTGGAGGCCAAGGCGGGCTGATTGTTTGAGCTCAGGAGTTCGAAACCAGCCTGAGCAAGAGCGAGACCCCCGTCTCTACTAAAAATAGAAAGGAATTAATCGGACAACTAAAAATATATAGAAAAAATTAGCCGGGCATGGTGGCGCATGCCTGTACTCCCAGCTACTCGGGAGGCTGAGGCAGAAGGATTGCTTGAGCCCAGGACTTTGAGGTTGCTGTGAGCTAGGCTGACGCCATGGCACTCTAGCCCGGGCAACAGTGAGACTCTGTCTCAAAAAATAAAAAATAAAAAAAAATAAATATGAAGTACTTTTTAAGAGTGGAAAAAAAAACACTGAAAATTTGCTTTTATCTATTTATTTATTTTTGCCAAAGTTGTTCACATCTATGTAATTTGGCAGTCCAAATAACTTGAAATTATATGTTTCACTTTGATTTTTTTTTTCCTTTGGGCAAATTTGGAATAAACTATTTTCACTTGGGACTTCAGGATACAGTCAAAGTGACTTTAAATAGTTCAGATCTTTGTGCTAAACTGAACTACTGAACTCTGTACAAAAATGTAGGCACTCTGAATAGGACAGGAGCAGGAAACGGCTCCTGGGTGACTCTTTTGTTCTTTAGGATGCGATGGCCTTTGGGAAGCCCAAAGTTACAATGATAAAGGAGTTTAACATTTTTATAGGCTGTGAATATGATTTAATCAAGTCTCTATTCCAGATCTCATTTACTAACAGAATAAAGTAGTAAAGGTTTAAATAAAGAACACTAAAGACTACTTTTAAGTTCTTATTAGCTATTTTGACTGGCCCACAAACACCAGAAATTCAGATTCTAAAGTTTTCTGCCTCAGAGAAATTTACCCACTTTACATTGTTTCCCTTCCACAATTTTTTCCTTGCAGAGATACACATACATTGAAAAGAAATGTTAAGGGGAAATAAGCTGATAATGCTTTATACAGGACCAAAAAGCTAGCTTAATAAAAACTCCTAGGTCTTCAATGGTATACATCATAATAAATAATAAAATTGATACTAATTAATTAGATATAGTCCCAGGGAAATTAGATGTGAGTTTGAACACTTAATTTTCCAAGTACTCTATCATTTTTGTGGAAGTGTTTTCATATTCTAACATCCTTACAAACGTGATTTTTCTCTTAGCTTGTTTGCTGTACAAAGACTAGACTTCTTGGCCTAGCTATTTACCTGCTACATCTAGATATTGCCCACTGCCATGACACCCAGGAAAGGATCTTATTTAACTTCCTCCTCCCTACTTTCCTCTACACGATCGGCACTGCAATGCTAAGATGCAGTAAGGCATTGTCCTCTCCCCTCACCCGCCATTTCAAGGAGCTCACGGTCTAATGAGGAGTTCAGGAGGACCAGGGTGTTAGTATCCCCACCGGTGTCTTTTGCCTTCCACGAACCTGGGTTTGGAGCCCTCTTTTGTAAAATGGGCACAGTAATGTTACCTACCTCAGAAAAGTTGTGAGGATTAAGTGTAAAGTGCTGTTACCTAGAATTAGTATTCACAGTGATACTGTTAGGATAAAGGATTATCATATGTAAGATAGATCCAAATTTTTCTTTTGAATAAAAGGAGTTTGTTCAAGACAATATTTTCCTTTTTTATGGCCTGAAAAATAGTTCAAAAAACAGTATTTTCTTACTTCAAAGAAACAATCTCATGACGACAAGGGAATAATAAAAATCAGGGGCGATATTAGGTGATCTAATTCCTAAATCCAAACTTGATATTTCTAAGTAAGGTTATAAGAGTTTTTATTATGTTTTTAAAATTTGCTTTTGCCTAAGTTATGTTAGTTTTTAAGGCATCTATATGTAATATTTCTTAGAATAATACTAAGTGTAAAATGAAATATTGTATATCATATTTAAATGTAATTTAATGGGATTATAATCACAGGACAAGACCAAATCTTGTTGATAATCCTCAATAATTGCAAAGTGTTATATATATGTAAGCTAGCATATATGCATAAGCTACTTCTTATTGCTAGCTTAATTGTTACATATGTAGCAAATACAGCAGTCCAGGCAATATCTTGTACTTGCAGGGTCTTAAACAGAGGTGCTGAGTAAAGTATAAAAATATCTATAATGTATTATATATATAATTTTTCATTACAATTCTATATTAGTGGCCAGGGGAGAAAATGTTTATTGCCAACCAGTCTGATCCACCTGCTGGCATTTTTACTGCTTTCTAATTTGGTGTGCATTAAAAAGAATTATCATGAAAAGAAACTAGTTTTAGTCAAGAGTATATATTCGTTACAGTTTTATGTCAATAAATATATTTCTGAATGTTTGATGTTGCTTCATTTTACATAAAATATAACCACATTTTAAAAACTGATATTGGTTTACTGTATATTCTCATTTCCTTCTCATACCATTTTCCCTATTCTCATTTTAGGGATAAAACATGAGTTTTTTAAGCCTAAATTTTATTTTTATCTGTCAATTGTTTTGATTATCAATAATAGAAAAGTCTAAGTAACAATCTTACTTAGCCTTAGTAGAGGAGGAATAAATGACTCCCTTTGATGAAATTAAAAATAATTTAATTCAGCAAATATTTAGTTGAGC
The DNA here is from genome assembly GCA_004363605.1 of Indri indri. Taxonomy (NCBI): domain Eukaryota; kingdom Metazoa; phylum Chordata; class Mammalia; order Primates; family Indriidae; genus Indri; species Indri indri. The sequence continues at coordinate 29,090 of RJWJ010014956.1, read as the reverse complement.
TCCTATTATGAACAAGATACTCTGTTAAAGTTCTATGAAACAAACAAGATCAGAAAATATGGTTCCTATTCTCAGTCACCTGAATTCTCATAAAAGGTATAAGATTTTAAAACAAATAGTTATAGTACTATAAATACTAGAGAACAGAAAGAACTGTAAGTCAGTGGTTTTCAAATTTTTAAATTGCCACCTAATTTTTTCATCATATATATAAGCTCTTCTTATATTTATAAGCATATATATATAAAAGCTGTCATATATATATAAGCTTTTCTTTAAAAGTTGGAAATTTTAGTGAATTCCTTTTTATTCTCACATTTTTGTTCCAACTGCTCCAAAGAATATTATTCCACAGTAATAAATGTATATGCTTTAAAATATTTTATGAACATTCTATTATAAATTTCTGAAACAAAAATATCTATAATTTTAATTTTTAAAATTTCCTATGTCTACATCTACAAAGGTCAAAATGTTTAACCATTTTTTTCTGGATTGATTTATTATTTATGATTATTATTAGTACACGATTGAGAAATCTGTATTATAAATCTTGATGAAATTAATTTTATCAAATTTTTAAAGTAGTTTTTTAGAAGTTTATCTCAGTGAGAAGTATGGGGTTATTTACTTTTCAATTAATTTATCTATTAATGTATGGCTATTCCTTATGGCTAAAGTAAAACAGTGTTCAGCATAAATTCTATTTAAAAAATACTTTTTGTTATTATAGACATAAGTTTTGAAAATTTTGTTTTTATAAATAAGTAAATAGGAATGGAAGGACTAATACCATTTAATTGCATGAACCACTTCCACGTTATAGCCAAAAAGCTTATAAAAATTAATTATCAAAAATAATTTTGTATAAAGTTCCAGTTAGAAAGGAGGAATAGGTTCTGGCAATCTATTGCACATCATAATGACTATAGTTAATAGTAATGTACTGTATATTTCAAAATAGCTATTAATAAAAGAGTGGATTTCAAATGTACTCACCACAAAGAAATGACAAGTATTTGAGGTGATAGATATGTTAATTAGCTGGATTTGATCATTCCACAATGTATACATGTATCAAAACATAACATTGTACTCCATCAATATATACAACTATTATTTGTCAATTAAAAATAAAACTAGGCTGGGCGCGGTGGCTCACGCCTATAATCCTAGCACTCTGGGAGGCCGAGGCAGGTGGATTGTTTGAAGCTCAGGAGATCGAGACCAGTCTGAGCAAGAGCGAGACCCCGTCTCTACTAAAAAAAAAAAAAAAAAAAAGAAAGAAATTAGCTGGACAACTAAAAATATATAGAAAAAATTAGCTGGGCATGGTGGCACATGCCTGTAGTCCCAGCTACTGGGGAGGCTGAGGCAGAAGGATCACTTGAGCCCAGGAGTTTGAGGTTGCTGTGAGCTATGATGATGCCAAGACACTCTAGCCCAGGCAACAGAGTGAGACTCTGTCTCAAAAAAAAAAAAAAAATAATAAAACTTACAAAAGAAAAATAAATTCCAGAATCTCATGCAATATTTAGGACATATTTATACCAAAAAAAATTCATTGTTTATCTGAAGTTCAAATTTAACTGGGTGTCCTGTTATTTCATTTGCTAACTCTGACAGCACTAGAAAGTTTTATTATAAAACTGGGGCATGGTACAATATAAATACACTGACACAACAGAATTAAAAACTCAGAAATAGCTATAACTATACAAAAGTAATAGTACTTAGCTGGGCGTGGTGTACTAATACTAGCACTAATCATACATAGTACTTAATACAATAGAATTAAAAACCCAACTATATAAAAGTTATTAGTATTTTGCCAGGCGTGATGACACATGCCTGTAGCCTGTAATCCCAGCCACTTGGGAGGCTGAGGTGGAAGGATCACTTGAGCCCAGGAGTTCTAATTCAGCCTGGGTAATATGATGTCTCTATAAAAACCCAAAAGTAATTAATATTTGGTAAAGTAGGTATTTCAACAAGAGGAAATATATATAACTTAATGTTACTGAACATATATTTAGTAGTTAGATAAATAAAGTTAGACGCCTACTTCACATTAATCAAAAGCAATCTGTTGCAAATGGAGAAAAGAGCTAAATTTATTTTTTGAAAAAAAAAGTCAAAAGAAAATGTGGATGAATGTTTATCTGACCTTGGAGTGCAAAAGATATTTCTAATTAAAAGCAAAAAACAAAAAACAAAAAAACTTGTGAGAGCAAAAAACTGACAGCTTTTCCTACCTAAGAATCAAACACTTGTACATGTTTTGTAAAAAATAGAAAATAGGGCCAGGTACAGTGGCTCATGCCTATAATCCTTGTACTTTGGGAGGCCAAGGCAGGAGCATTGCTTGAGCCCAGGAGTTCAAGACCGGTGTGAGCAATATAGTGAGACTCCACCTCTAAAGAAATAAAACCACACACACACAGAAAAATAAGTCAGGCACAGCAGCGCACGCCTGCATTTCCAGCTACACAGGAGACTGAGGCAGGCGGATTGCTAGAGCCCAGGAGTTTGAGGTTGCAGTGAGCTATGATGACACCACTGCACTATAGCCTGGGCTACAGAGCAAGACCTGTCTCAAAAAAATAAATTAATTAATTTAATTAAAATTAAAAAATAAATAAATAACAAAGTGGAAAAAAATTCATATATAACAAAAGGCAAATATTCTTAATGCCTAAAGAATGAGATGCCATTGTTTTTCCCATCAAATTGGCAAAGCTATTAAAAATGGGAAGGTTGGGTATCCCTAATCCAAAATTTTGAAATCCAAAAATTTGAAATCCAAAATGCTACAAAATCCAAAATCTGAAATGCTGCAAAATCTAAAACTTTATGAGCACTGACATGATGCTCAAAGGAAATGTTCATTGCAGTATTTCAAATTTCAGATATTTGGACTAGGCATTCTCAACCAGTAGGTATAATGCAAATATTCCAAAATCTGAAAAAATCTGAAACACTTCTGTGGTCCTAAACACTTCTGATAAGGGATACTCAACCTGTACTACTCACAAGAGTACTAAGAAAACAAGGCCCTCACGTTCACTGACGGAAGCGTAAATTAATATATCTAGCAAAAATATACTTCAGTAATGAAGAGGAAGTAAAGACATTTTCAGACGAAGAAAAAACAAGAAATTTTTGTTGCCAGCAGACCTGCTTTAAAGGGTGAAGGGAAATGAGACTAAAAGGAAATTGTGAATTTCAGGAGGAAGCAAACACAAAACAAACAGTAATATCTGGGTAGATACTTTTAAAAACTATTTTCATCTTAAGATCTTTAAAACATACCTGTTAAGAGCAAAAATTATAAAATTGTGTGGTAAGGTTTTCAGTGTATGTAAATATAACACATATGACCACTATAACATAAGGCCAGAGGGGTAAAGAAACTTATGTGGTTTTAAGCTTCTACATTTTACTTGAAGGGGTAATATATTAACTTAAAGTAGACTGTAAATGGCTAAGTATATATATATATATTGTAATCCCCAGAGCCACTACTAGAAAAATAATATAAAGAGATATAGGCAAAAAGCCAATAAATAAAATGAAATACTAAAAAAATTCAATAAAATGGTAGACATAACTCCAGCTATAGCAATAATAATAACAAATGTAAATGTCCTAAACAACGAATTAAAAGATAGAGATTAAAGAGATACAAGTTGATCTACCATTTGATCCAGCAATCCCATTACCAGGCATCTACCCAAAAGAACAAAAGACATTCTATAAAAAAGACATCTGCACTCGAATGTTCATAGTGGCACAATTCACAATTGCAAAGATGTGGAAACAACCCAAGTGCCCATCAATACATGAGTGGGTTAATAAAATGTGGTATATGAATACCATGGAGTACTATTCAGCCATAAGAAACAATGGTGATATAGCACCTCTTGTATTTTCCTGGTTAGAGGTGGAACCCATTCTACTAAGCGAAGTATCCCAAGAATGGAAAAATAAGCACCACATGTACTCACCATCGAATTGGTTTTAACTGATCAACACCTAAGCGCACATATAAGAATAACATTTATCTGGCGTCGGGCAGATGGGAGGGGGTAGGAGGGGATGGGTTTATACATACATAATGAGTGTGATGCGCACCATCTGGGGGATGGGCACGCTTGAATCTCTGACTGGGGTGCAGAGGGGCAAGGGCAATGTAACCTAAACATTTGTATCCCTATAATATGCAGAAATAAAAAATAAATAAATAAAAGATAGAGATTGTGAGGTTGGTCATTAAAATTAAACTCAACTCTATTCTAGCTATAAAATATCCACTGTAAATATAAAGATATAGATGGATTAAAAGTAAAAGGATAAAAAAAAATATATTACGCAACCACTAAAAATAAAAAAAGAAGGCTGCAGTGGCTATAGTAATACTAGATAAAGTGGACTTCAGAACAACAAATACTATGGTGGTTAAAGAGAGATATTATATAATAAAAGGGTCAATCAGCCAAGAAGGTAAAACAACCCTAAATACGTATGTGCCTAACGACAGAGTTTCAAAATACATAAAGAAAAATTGACAGAAACGAAAAAAAAAAAAAATAGACAAATCCACACTGTAGTTGAAGACTTCAACACCCTTCTGTCAGTAATTGATAAAACAAGTCTACAAAAAAATCAGTAAAGACGTATAAGATCTGAACAACAAACAAATTAAGCTAACTAATGTTTTTAAAACACTCAACCCTTCAGCAGCAGAATACACATTCTTTTCAAGTGCACACGAAGCATTCGCCAAGACAGACGATTTTCTGGGCCATAGAATGTATCTTAAGAAATGTAAAAGAATTGAAATCATACCTCCATATTCATACAGGATATGAAAGCATATCCTCTAACCATAAGAAAATTAAACTAGAAATCAGTAACAGAAGGATACCTGACAATACCCAATACTATTAAGGATACAGAGTAACTGGAACTCTCATTCATTGCTGGTGTGATGCACAATGGTAGAGCCATTTTGAAAAACAGTTTGGCAGTGTCATATTAAGTTAAATATACATTTACCATAAGACCCAGCAATCTCACACCCGACTATTAACCCCAGAGAAAATAAAACATGTTCACATAAAAACTAGTATGTAAATGTTTATAGTGGCTTTTTTCATAATTGTCGAAAACTAGAATTATCCATATGTCAATCAACTGTTGAATGGATAAACAAACTATAGAATACTACCCAGCAATAAAAAATAATGAATAACTGATAATGCAACAACATGGATGAATCTTGACTATATTAGGCTAAGTGAAGGGAGCCAGACTTGAAAAGCTACGTAATATGATTCCATTTCTATGACATCAAGAAAGGGCAAAAGCATGGGACTGGATAACAGAGTAGTGCACACAGGATCAATAATATATAAAGGGGCAGCAAGAGGGAATGTGGGGAAGTTCTTTATCTTGCTTGCAGTGGTGGTTTACTAGACCATACATTTGTCTAAACGCATAGAACTATTACCAATAAGTGTAAATTTTATGTAAATTTTTAAAGTAAATTTAAATGTCTTTAAAAATTTGGATAGGGTGGGCACAGTGGCTCATGCCTGCCATCCCAGCACTTTGGGAGGCCAAGGCAGGAGTATCACTTGAGATCAGGAGTTCAAAAAACAGCCTGAGCCAGAGCAAGATCCTGCCTCTACTAAAAACAGAAAAAATGAGCTGGACATGGTGGTGCACACCTGTAGTCCCAGCTACTTGGGAGGCTGAGGCAGGAGGATTGCTTGAGCTCAGGAGTTTGAGGTTGCTGTGAGCTAGGCTGACGCTATGGCACTCTAGCCCGGGCAACAGAGTGAGACTCTGTCTTAAATTAAATTAAATTAAATTAAAGAATAGAAATTTGGATAAAACGAAAGGTAATGAATTTCTCTTCTAAGGTCACTTGAGGAGAGGTTTTTTCCCCCCTATATTTTCTGCCTATGCTCAATCATCAAAGCATGAATCAAAACAAAACCAATTTAAGACTTGTTTATTCTGTTAAGTCTGGGTAATTTGTGGCAAAAGAGGAATACACCAATCATCAAAATCCAGAGATGATTCTAACGCACAATTTGAGCTTCTCTTACGGCCTCTGAGCTGACACTCAAAACCTCTTTGCAGAACTGCCAAGGAGGCTTGATTGAGTTTCAGCATCATTTCCAGACCTCCCCAGGTGAAGCCATTAATAATCAGTGAAATGGCCCAAAAAAAGAAAGCACTGGAAGGAACATGAGTTTCAAAAATCCGCTAACTGCACCATAAATTTCTGAATGATTGAGAACTGCATGTACAGCCCATGGTACCATCTTCCGTGCCTCACATCCTATCACAGGTCTGAGGAAAAATCAAACCCATAACAATGACCCTATGATACTGTGTAATCCCGTAGAGGTCAGGGTGACGCTAGCTGGGTCTGGAGCTGTGCTGATTGTCACTCCTCAATCTATACAGTCAGGGACATTGGTAATCAGAGCCTTTGACACCTAGTTCCAGTTTAGACTTGTTCCCAAGTGACACTGGTAATTGTTTTTATCTCCTAACGTTATAGTTTAACTAATTCACTAATGATTAAGACAATTTTAAAGACTGAGTAGGCCCCACTACCTAAATGGCTGTTGCACTTTAGTTAACATGCAAAGGACGTCTGCTGCCTGCAGTTAGCTAATAACACATTATAATTAACAGTACTTGGGAAAAGTGTCCTGTCAGCGGGAGCCCTGAGGTTGCTTTCCTAATGTGCCAAGATGATCTTCATCAGGCCTATTCTGTTTCATCAAATAAGTAATGGGTGCTGTCCCTATGCTGATTCTTTTAATTCTAAAATTAATTTGGGTCCTAATTCCAAAAACTTACAGCACTTTCTTCATTAGTATTTTCTTGAACATGTGGGGTATTGTGATGATAAAAGTGAATAACCCCCTTCTTATTTGCTCACCTCCAGTTCTGCCTTGCTGAAGCACATCAGCTCAGCAGGAGGGCATCAGCAAGCAAAAACCCAGGGGAAATCAGGGTAATGATTCATCCACCCCAGTATAGATTTCTTTATTTGCTTGCACTATCTCACATTCTTCTCTCTGATTGTTCTTTTCACATAATTTTTATTTCCCTGTTTTTAGGATCTGCTTTGTCCCATTAGTCTTAATTGGTGCTAAACAGCCTATTTGGTATTCAGGGAAAACAATCTTGGATGTCTTGCACAATTAACTATTACACCACCACTTTGCTGGAATAAGAGACAGGTGATGGTTCCCGGGAACAAAGACATTTAGTGAAAGCCAAGTAAACCAGCATCAAGTAATAGCATGACAACATGGCAAGGACCTACCTTCTTCCCTTCCATCATTATTACTGTCAGATGAAAACAAGTTTATTAATAAAAATATTTTTGAAAGTGCCCATCCTCAAATTCACCTTCCCATCTCTGTCATCCTCCCATGCCCACCCCACATTCCAGGGGAAGTAATACAAGAGGGATGCACGAGGTACACATCCCTCACTCCCACCTCCCAAAGGGAGAAGAAAGTATCTATTAATATAGAAATATCAAAAGGAAAAAAAATTCAAAATAAGCTCTATATACAATGAAACGAGAATCATTTTTCTATTGGTTCTACAATTGTTATAAGATTTCATTTTTTATCAAGTTAGAAATTAGATGCAAAGAAAACTTCTAATAACTTTGGCATTGAATCGTCTGGTTTAGTTGTGTAACCTGTGCTACTGTCACACACACTCCTGCTCAACATCTTTACCACTCTAAACTCTACTATCATCATGATCACCATTTTCAAATGAGGAAACTGAGGCACAGTGAGGCTAAGCAAATTGTACAAGGTCGCTCAGCTAGTAAACTGTAAAGCGGGATTCAAACTAAGGTAGTCCGACTCTCAAGTCCTGCTCCTCACTCCCACAGTACCTGTATCCTGCCTCATCTGGGAATTTCAAGAGCAAGTAAGATGAAGCCATGACTTGATTTGCCCTTTACAAGTCATTTGTGGCACAAGGTAGCTCAAACACCACCCTTCCCTCCACTCTCACCCACCTCCACTGACACATCTCATCCACCCCTCAAGGAGGATTGATAGGGGACACTCCAAGGGCACGTTGTTGGGAGTTGCAGCTTTCAGCATGTCAGAAGAGGGTAAAATTCCTTGCCTCAGCATGAAGGGCTCCTTGGGATTCTCTCTCTCTTTCGACCTTCTGTTGGTTCTTAGCTCTGTTAGCTTTGGTCTCTTCCAGGATGCTGATGTGGATAAGTCTGAGCTCTGCCTTGGGAGGGGCCCCCCATCCTGGAGAGGACCGGAGGTGGGGACAAAAGCCAACACTGCTGTAGGCTTTAGCAACTCACCTTTCCTTGCTTTTTTGCCACTGGTGTGGTAAAGATCTCTATGGTCAAGTATGGAGTGTAGACAATGAGAAAGGGGCAATGAAGACCTGTTTTCAGATTTGGCCTCAGGCTAGAAAGACAAAAAGAGCCGTGGGTCACTCATAGTTCAGCCTAGTTCAGCAAGGCCAGGGTGTTGCCCTGCATTTGGGGTCAAAGCTACTCACGAATGGGCAAGGTGTACTCTCCTGGAATTAGGCTTCTGTGTATAGTTCTCCCAGGGAGACTGTACTGGTGGCTGCTGGCCACCTCTGTTTTCATCAGAGATAAACTCAGACCACGAGAATCTCCATGGAAATGGAAGAACCACTTCCAAACCCATTCAGAATACAGCAGAAGAACTGCTCTGCTGTAGGGCTCAGATTTTTTTTCAGACTTGAGGGCCCTTTCAGTTCAGATTAGGGAAAACTTTGGATCAAATACTGGGCAATCTAAAATCTCAGTGAAGGCCACTTTGTTGGATTTCTTCAAAGCGAAAGATGACCCACCACTTTCTTAATCTATTGGGGAAGGACTGGGAGGTCTAAACTCCAAATGCAGGCTGATATCCAGGTACTTCAGAAGACCGTCTCCTAAAGGCACCCAGAAAAGGCTGGAAAACTGGCATTTATCTTACTACATTTACCATAAATCAGGGTCTGTCTTTGGCCTGTGAACTCAGAAGTCAGTCCTGTTGGTGCCAGAGTTGCCTGGCTTCAGGGATGCTGCATATATGGGGGTTAAGAACAGGAACTCTGGAGTCAACCTACTTCAGTTTGACTCTGGGCTCTACCTTTGTTGAGCTGCAAGTTACTTAACCTCCCTGTGTCTCAGTTTGGCATTTTAAAAATGATGATGATATTAATAGCAGCTACCTTCTTGGATTGTTATGAGAATTACATGAGTTAATATTTGAATAGTGTTAAGATCAGTGTTTGGCACACAGTTCATGCTATGTAAGTGTTATTACAAAACTGATAAGAGATTGGTCTTAATTACCAAAGTGGTAGATTAGTTTACAATGAGGAAAGAGAGTTGTGGAGCAACTAGAGACTCATTTTGACCTGACTTGGCCCCACGGGAAGTCAAATCAACATGGTTCTTGATGAACATGGAATGTCAGCAAGCAAGGGGAGTTGTTGTAATTTAAGGACCTAGTAGCATTAGGTTCTAAGATAGTTTCAGATTGGATGTTCCTTCTACAAATATTGTAATATATTTATCAGGCAACAATTGTGGGTCTGAGGGGTCTATCTGGTTGCAATAGATTTACTTTACTTATCTTTGTACTGATTTATTTTAGAAGTTGTAACGATAATAATATTACAGTAATGTTATAATAATAATTTGGTTGGCATTTACTATGTCCATTATAAACATAAATATTTTCTCATTTATTCCACATAACACTTCTATAAAATAAATACTATTACAGATGAGAAAACCATAATATAGAAATATATATGCAGTTCCTCTGGGATTTTTCTTTTGTAGTTTCCTTGCCTGGGACATACATTTGTCAGTTACCTGGATCACTCCTATTCATCCTTCAAGATTCAGTTCTAGTGTTCCCTCCTCTAGAGAGCAGGCTCCAACTCCCCCTCCCTGGAGCCCTCCTGAGCCAGGCACCCTTCCTCTACCGCTCTCTCCTCCTCTGCATTACTTCTACAAAGCACTCACTGCGGCATATACCATATTAAAATGTTCTCAGCTGTCTCCTCCACTAGGCCAGACTATGCTCTGTTATGACCAAATCTTCTTTCTAGAAGTTGCTCAATATCCGGCAGAAATTATTCATACAATGAGTGTAGTGCCTGATATTTGAGAAGGTGCTCAAATACTTGGGGAATCACAAACTATAATGATGGCTAAGGGTTCTAGCATCAAATGGGTGATTGAAGTAAGTGCCCTCTAAGGTTCCTTCCAATCCTGAGACACTATGGTTCTGAGACTCAGGTTCGAGCCTGGCTGGCTTGAAGAGATGATGCCGACCTTTGCTGAGAAAAGAGAAGTGGTTTTAAGAGGAAGATAAGGAAAGTCAGTCCTGAGTTTAAATGACCCAGAGAAACTACCCCTTCAAAGCTGGTAAACTCATCTAAAAGTGAAGGACCTAAACATTTTTTTAAAGAAAAAAAGTCCCCACAATATAATGTTAGCCTATACCACACCACTTCTAATTTTCCACTGTAAATTTCTACATGGTTCCTAAATATTACAACAGTTTGACCCTAGAACTAAGCCAGCCTGAATAATATCCTCTAAGAATAAACTGTTCAATTATACAACACAGATAGTATCTTGAAGGACATGAAAATACCACGTAGGAAGAGTCAGCCTCTCCCTGTGACTAAATGGCCACTGCAGCAGGAGCAGTGGGGTCCTGCCAGGCTCCATTCCCAGCCTTAATGTACTGTTGACCTCTATTGATTATCCCTGTGACCTTCACCAAGCTGTCTCATTCAATAGTCATTCTTTTCTGCCATCTAAGGGCTTCATGAATTGTAAATCAATTCAAAACTGATCAGCACATATCAACTCCCTCTTAAAGTCTGTTGTAAAGCATAGTTGTTTTCCATTAGTCCAAAATATGTCAAAAACCTTTCACACTTAGGAAACCCACAGTGAGAATCTCGCTCAACAGCAAGCATATTTATTTCACTCAAATCTTGGAAAAGTTTAACAAAACTGTAGCATTGTTGCTTTGTCTTATTTTCAATGTCTCCTCATTACAGGAAAAATATTTTGAGGGGTCTCTGGTAGAAGGCTAGTTTTGATTGCCAGTGTCATAATCTAAATTTCACCACAAATATTGATCAATTTAAGAGTAACAAAGGAGAGTGGTCCCCAATTCTGTTATAGAGTCAAATTTAATCTGAGAGTTGTGGGAATATTAATTCCTTTGTGGAATTAAGTGCAAGATTATGTTTTCATGTTCTGATGTAAATCTGTAATTTGAAGTTGGGTTTGTCAATAACAGTGCTGCTGTAGGTACAAAATCAAAGTTTAATATGCCTTGGTTCATGTGCTTTCTGAATGAATTTCAGAGTCCACTTGTAGCACAGATAAGCTCTGAAATCTGCAACTGTAGATTTTATCCAGTGGACTCTCTGGATAAAGTGTTACTTCTGAAAATCACCACACCTCACAGAGAATTTCTAGGGCAGTAAAACTACTCTCTGTGATACTGTTCTGGTGGATACATGTCATAGTACTTTTAGCCAAACCCATAGAATAGATAACACCAAGAGTGAACCCTAATGTAAACTATGGCCTTGGGTAGTGATGATGTGTCAATGTAGGTACATCAGTTGTAGCAAATGTACCACTCTGGTGGGGATGTTGGTAATGGGGGAAGCTGAGAATATGTCCAGGGTAGAGAGTAAATGGAAACTCTCTGTGTCTTCCTCTCAACTTTGCTATAAAAAATAAAGTCTATTCTTAAAATGCCCCTCCTGAGGCAGTCTGTTTCTTCTAAATAGCTCTAAATGTTGGCAACTACTTCATTAAGTTGAACTGAAATGTGCCTCACTTAAAATTTATTCTATTTTCAGGTGAGAACACTTCCAGGTAAAAGCTACAGGGGCCCAATTTCAGCCTATCATAATGGCTTTCTAACAATCCAAAGGTTTTGGTGGACAGTAAGTTCCCTATCAATACGACCATTGCAGGCACTCTTTTAAGTTCTTTATCTATAATAAATCTTTTATTACCCCCTAGCACTTTCATGTGGGTACTGTTATTATCCCATTATGCAACAGTTGTAGTGCAAGCATTCTTATCGCCTTTCTGACATTTCTGTCAGGATCATTCCTTTCCCTTTACTCAGTCCCCTGTGCAGCCTTCCAGATGTTTGTTCTATCTCCTGGGAAGGCTAGCTGGTATGGAAAGCACGATTCTGGAAGACAGAGGGACCAGGGTTTGAATCTTGCCCTCACCACACTGACCAGCTTTGGGAACTTGTGTGTGCTCTCTATGCCTTAGTTTTCTCTTCTGTAAATAAAATACTAAAATGTAAAGCACCTAACACATTGACATTTTAATAAACCTTCACCCATTATCTCTAGTTTCCCTTCTTAGAAGGATGGAGTCTTTGGGTAATGAACACAAATTATTCATTGGTGAGCACTCTCCTCCTCTGAATAATACTTTAGCATTATTGTGCGTAGCTGTCCTGAGAGCTGATTGTCCACTGGAGAGAGCCTGTCTCTGGGCTGTACAAAGGTGATAGCAGATCCCACTGTGGTAAAAGCTGCTCATGAGACCTCAACGGAGCAACCAACCTGCCTCCCTGCCACTGTCTCCTCTTTCCACAGGCAACAGCTGATGGACAGGCTTTCTTGGGTGACTGAAACTTCTCTCAATCTGATCTTACGGTGTGCTTCCTCCATACCGCTTCCCTTACCCTTTATACAAATGGTCCCCCAGAACCCACTTGAGCCCACTATATTGGGGCCAGGGCAAAAGTAACTTGCACCCTCCACACATACTCACTACTTAGCTCACCCGGGAGCCTTGTAGCAAAGCCTATCACGCCATCGAAATTTGTATATTTAAAGGTGACGTTCTGATAATGAATTCTAGCGTTGTTGTCATTTAAACTAGAGAGCAACTGGCAGTTTCAGCTTGTGTGGTTGGTTGACAGCCTGCTGTTTGCAAAATATCTACAGCAACTATTGCCCAAATTACTGATTCCTGCTTACCTCAGGCAGCAGTGCTGTGCCTTAGACAGTGCCAGGCCACTGAGGGTTGCTGCATGCCAAGTGGCCTCTCTACCACTCTCATTTCCTAGTTGCCAATGTCAACTGAAGCCAAAGTACCACTTAGCTGTAGGCACCAGCATCTTTTATTTTGCCCTAATGTGTGTAGCCTAGCTGCTTCAGCTGGAGACAATTGGACTAATTTGTCAGTCATTTTAGACAGGGGTTCTCAGTCCTGTCTGCATGTTAAAATCACCTGCGAAACTTAAAAAAATTACCCAGGCCTGCTCCACTCCAAGGGATTCTGGTTTAATTGTTCTTGAATGAGACTGCTCATGGTTTTATTTTAAAAGCTCCTCAGGTGAATCTAATATACAGGTTGGGTTCAGAATCATTGATTTAAGAACTCTGAAATGGTATACACCAAAATTTTAATACTGGGTCCATCTGGGTGGTAGAATTACATATGAATTCTATTTTCTTTTTTATTGTTGTTTTTGTTTACTGTGCTTTCTAATCAATAAAATCATGCAAGTGTTTCAATTGCATATTAAAAACTTTCTTTCAATAAAATCCTCAAGTTAAATTAAGCATGAAATCAAATTTTTACTTATACTTTTATTAAATTCATATATCCACTTTGAAATAAATTTGAGGTGAATTGTGGAAGTAATAATAAATGACAGTTCTATTAAAATAAATGAGATTAACGCAAACAACACATACTCCAAATTTGGGGGGCTATAACATGCCATCGTGATTTGAAGAGTTAGAGTCCTCCCTATCCAATCATAGCTCCATCTGGGTCAAAACCCCTTTTCCCTACTCTTTTCACTCCTTCTCCAAATCAGGGGCAATGACTTACCTCTTATACATATCTGGGCAGGAAGATATGAGAGACTCCTTTCTGACAAAGATGGAGCTTAAAATTAATCACATGAGATGTTCTGCTTCTGGTGGCTTGACTTGACTTGCTTAGATTTGGGGCTTATACCTGCCAACTGCGGGTATTGGATTATAGTTCTCCAAGGGAAAACACCCCTTTGTGAGATACATACTGAATATTTAGGGAGATTTTATGTAAAACGGTAAAATTTTAGTTTCTTAATAAACTACAAAATGCTTCTCACCTGCTTTCTTTCTCACTAGGCAACTCCCTCTTTATTAAAATTGACATCATCACTTATTATCTTATACTAACATGTTTGTTCAGCCCCCACAACAAAGAAGTGTCTGGTTCAAAATGACAATAGTGTCAAGGTTGAGAAACCCTAGCTTACATGTATATGACCTCATTTATACTTTCTCAGTGCTACCTGACTCACTTGTAAAATGAAAATAAAAATACCTTCAAGGTATTTTTCTGAGCCTTGAAAATATAAATGATTTACTCAAGATCACCTATCTAGTAAGCAATACTACTAAATATTGGACCTAGATTTCTAAGTGTAGTTACTTTTCTATTTCATTACAATCCTGGTACATACTTGATTCCTTTGGCTCTCCTACTTGTATTCCTGCCTCCCTCTTTCCTGAGCATGGTAACACCACTCCTTAACCCTCCTATTTTTCTGCCTGGGTTACTCACCTTTTCTGACCTCTAATACTGTCTTCTCTTGTGTTATCATTTGGCCTTTCCTGTCCCGTGTTTCTATGTTAGGCCCAAGGCCTAATGTTAGAGCCTGGAATTCCTTCCTTCATTGCTGAATGTACACAACAGAGTAATATTATGGATACAATTTTTTTCTTAAAAATGAATTTTCTTATTGTTTGCTTAATATAGGTGCTCAGAGTTAAAACTTCAGGGAAAAACAAGGTAGCAAGCGAGAAAATTTAAAATAGTCAATCTCCAAATCTAGAAATATTTCTGCCATCACTTTTAGTCTTTTGTCTATGCAAATACATTTTTCTTCCATTAAAAGGCATATGATGTCAACAATATTCTGTATTTTTTTCATGTAATAATATATTGGGGGCCTCTTTCTATGGCACTAAATGTTATTCTCTAGCACCATTTTTAACGGGGCCATAATAATCCATTGTATGGGTATATTAGAATTTCTTTAACCAACCCTATATTGTTGGTTAGTTGGGCTCCTTCCAATTTTTAGCTTTTATAAACATATCCTCCCAAACATTCCTAAAGCAAATCATTGAGTATTCTTATCATGTTCTTACCTAGAAGTAGGATATATGGCTCAAACGACATGCAAAACTTTAAGGGTTTTGACGGTGTCAAATTGAATGAGAATTTTACTTCAAACTGGTGAATCTTTTGGTAAATCGGGGCTGCGAAGCCATGAACATCCTTCATCCAGGTTGAGTTCTCACTATGGTGGGCCCTCATTGCTTACCTGTGAAATTAACAGCCAGAGCAGGGCTGGCGATTGGTGGTGATTGGTCAGTACTTTCATCACTACAAAAACCAGCTTTGAATAATACTAAAATTCAATTCCACTGACTTTTAGCAAATGCCACATAGTATTCAACACGATCTGGAGACTATAAAAATAAACTATCTACCTTGAAAATGTTTATAATTTAGTGTACATACATTATTTTGTAATAGAAAATGTTATTAGTTCAATAAGAAAAGTAAAAGGTACTGTAGAAAGAAGAATATTTCTAAGTAAGGTGTTTGGAGAAATTTTCATAAAGAAAATTATATTTATTCTGAGCTTTGATGATGGGCAAGGTCAGATTTTGACTGGCAGTGGTAAAAAAGGGCATTGGGGGTACAGAGACATACAAAGCAAAATACTCCAGGGCAAGAAAGTATATGACATTTATTTGAAACAAAACAAAACAAGACAGCAATCGAGGTGTCTCTGAAATAGGTTTAATACCAGGCAATATTAGTGGATACACTGGCAAAAGTAGATTGGTATCAAACTGGAAACATTTTGCTAAGGAGTGGAAATTATTTGGAGGGATATAGGGAGCTGAAGAAGAGGAGAGAATTGCTACAGGAAGTTTACGCTGTCAGCAATGTGGATTACAGTGGCATCTGGTGTAGGGAATTATCACAGAAGTTCTTTTGTGAGAAGGAAATAAAGGCCTGAGAATGGGGACGGTCAGGAGAGAAGCAAATTGATACAGAAAATGTGTAGCTGAAACTCTTCAAATTGGGTAGAATATAATAATGCAAGCAAGAGTGAAAACTGGCAAACTTGAAAAGCTTGATTTATAATCTTAGTGTTCCCTCCACCCAAATTTCTCCTAAATAAACATGTAATTGTCAACATATACTTTGTCGATACTCAATATATTCCATCATAATAAAAAGAAAAAAGAATAACATATATTCTTTGCCTGTTAATTTAACTTTATTTGAAAAGCATTAGCACCACCTGGTGACAAAAGCTCAGATTGACATGAACATTCCTAAATTCCTTTTTTCCTGCCAATTTTTTACTTTGAAAAAATTTCAAATGTACAAAAAGTTTGAAAGAATACTAACTATAATAAATACCCTTATGCCTTCATCTATATTTACCAATTTTTAATGTTTGCCACATTTTCCTTAGCTCTCTCTATACATGTATTTATGCTGAACCACCTGAAAGTAAATTATAGACAATAAATCACTTCAATTCCAAAATTTGCAGCATGAACTTCTTAAGAAAAGGATATACTCTGCCAAATCACAATACCATCTCCTTAGGTGAAAAATTTACAATAATTTTATGTCTGTTATCTATATTCAAATTTCCCAAGTTTTCACAAAAAAAATGTTTTTAAGTCTGTATTTTTTAAACCCAGAATCTAATAAAAGATTTATGCTTTGCACTTGACTGATATGTTTCAGAGGTCTCTTAATCTAGAGCAATTCTCATTACTTTTCCTTTTTGGCCTCCCATGGAGGCCTTAGCTGACTATCTTATCCACTCCACACCAACACTCTTCTATCTGCTTTTCTGCCCCAACTACTTAACATTTATTGACACATAACATACGGTGGCTTTTCCCACTTCCTTTTTTTCTTGTCTATCTCTTCCCACAGAAGTTTCTCTCCATGAGAACAGAGATTTTGTTTGTTTTGTTCACTGCCCACCCACTGCTCTATCCTCAATACCTAGAACAGTTCCTGGGGTGCAGGAGGTGCTCAATAAGTAATATCTGCTGAGAGATTACAGGCCAGTGGCCTTTGACTTGCTCAAAGCCACACTCATGGACAATGGCAGAGTCAAACCAGAGACCACCAGCAGGGACAGTCCTAGGCAGCTTCACAGTGGCCTATTTGAAGGCTTGCCCTCTGTCTCCTGCTTGTAGGTCTCTGAGGAAGACTGTGTTATCTTCTCAGGTGATATTGCATTCATTGCATCTTGCTTATTTGCTGAGATTATATTGTTCTTTTCTACACAAGCTTAGTCTTTACATAACTGTTGAGGAATCCCCCCTAGTAATGAGATTGAAGACAGGAGTCCCAGGTATCTCTAAATGAGGTGGCTCACAGTATAAATCCCAGACACATGTAACAGCTCAACTCATTGTATTGAACTGTTAGTTCTACATGTGTTTTATTTATTTACTTATTTATTTAGGCTTAAACAAGTTGGAGACTATTTCTTTCTCATGTAAAAGACTGGAGAGCACTAGGCTCCTTCCAGTTTTCTACTCTGCTACACTTAGGATGTGGCTGTTGTCTTCATGGTCCCAGATGATGACCTCATATTGGCTTTTCTTCCTTATTACTATTTTAAATTGACATATAATTGTACAGATTTATGGGGTACAGTGTGATATTTAAATGTATGTATACAAGTCTAATAAACAAGTCCAGGTAATTAGCATATCCTCAAACATTTGTCATTTCTTTGTATTGGGAACATTCAAAATCCACTCTTCTAGCTATATGAAAATGTACAATAAATTGTTGTTAATTGTAATCACCTTACAGTGCTATAGAACACTTGTCTTAGTCCATTTTGCATTGCTATAAAGGAACACCTGAGGCTAGGTAATTTATAAAGACAAGAGGTTTATTCGGCTCATGGTTCTGCAGGCTGTACAGGAAGCATGGTACCAGCATGTGCTCCTGATGAGGGCCTCAAGAGTTTCCAATCAAGGCAGAAGGTGAAGGGGAGGCATGTCACATAGTGAGAGGGCAAGCAAGAGAGAGAGGCAGAGGTTCCAGGCTCTCTTAAACAAATCAGCTCACATGTGAACTAATAAAGTAAGAACTTACTCATTACTGCAGGGAGGGTGCCCTGCCATTCATGAGGGATCAGGTGCCATGACCCAAACACCTCCTATTTGGCCCCACCTCCAATATTGGAAATCAAATTTTAACATGAGTTTTGGAGGGGACAAACATCCAAACTCTACCAACACTAGAAATTTCTTGTGCTATCTGGCTGTACTTTTGTATCTGTTTATCAACTTGTCTATCCCCCTCTCCTCCCTAACCTTCCCCACATCTAGTAACCATTATTCTACTCTCTACTTCTATAAGATCAACTTTTTTAGCTTCCACATATGAGTGAGAACATGTAGTATTTATCTTTCTGTGCCTGACTTACTTCACTTAACATAATGTCCTCCAAGCTCAGCCATGTTGCTGTAAATGACAGAATTTCCTTCTTTTTTTGTGGTAAAATAGTATTCCAATTTGTACATATACCAAATTTTCTTTATCCATTCATACGCTGATAGACACTTAGGTTGATTCCATATCTTTGCTATTGTGAATAGTGCTGCAATAAACATGGGAGTGCAGGTATCCCTTTGATATACTGATTTCCTTTCCTATGGATAAATACCTAGTAGTGGGGTTGCTGGATCATATGGTTGCTCTACTTTTAGTAGAAAACTCCATAATGTTTTCCATAATAGCTGTACTAATTTACATTCCCATCAACAGTGTATAAGAGTTCCCCTTTATCTGCATCCTTGCCAGTATTTGTTATTTTTTTATTTTTTATAAAAGCCATTCTAACTGGGGTGAGATGATATCTCATTGTGGTTTTGATTTGCATTTCCCTGATGATTAGTGATGTTGAGCATTTTTTCATATACTTGTTGGCCATTTGTATTCCTTCTTTTGAAAGCTATCTTTTCAGTTTATTTGCACATTTTTAATCAAATTATTTGTATTTTCACTGCTGAGTTGTTTGAGTTCCTTATATATTCTGGATATTAATCCCTTGTCAGATGAATTGTTTGCAAATATTTTCTCCCATTCTGCAGGTTGTCTCTTCACTCTGTCAATTGTTTCCTTTGTTGTGCAGAATTTTTAGTTTGATATAATCCCATTTGTCTATTTTTGCTTCTGTTGCTTGTGTCTTTGAGGCCATCTCCATAAAATCTTTGTCTAGACCAACGTCCTGAAGTGTTTCCCCTCTTTTCCTCTAGAAGTTTTACAGTTTGAGGCCTTACACTTAAGTCTTTAATCCATTTTTACTTAAATTTTGTATATGACAAGAGATAGGGGTTTAGTTCATTTTTCTGCATATGAATATACAGTTTTCCCAGCACCATTTATTGAAGAAATTGTCACTTTCCCAGTGGATGTTCTTGGGGCCTTTGTCAAAACTCAGTTGGCTGTAAATACATGGCCTTTGGTTTCTGGGTTCTCTATTCTGTTTCATTGGTCTATGCATTTGTTTTTATGCCAGTACCATGCTGTTTTGGTTAGTATAGCTTTGTCATATATTTTGAAGTTTAGTAACACAATACCTCCAGCTTTGTTCTTTTTGCTCAGGATTATATGACTATTTGGGGTCTTTTGTAGTTCCATACAAATTTGAGGATTGTTTTTTCTATTTCTGTAGAAAATATTGTTGATATTTTGATAGGGATTGCATTGAATCTATAGATCACTTTTGGTAATATGGTCATTTTCACAATATTAATTCTTCCAATCCATGAACATGGAATGTCTTCCCATCTTTTTTGTATCCTCTTCAAACTTTTTCATCAGTGTTTTATAATTTTCCTTGTGGAGATCTTCCACTTCTTTGGTTAAATTTTTTTGTAGGGTGTGTGTGTGTGTGTGTGTGTGTGTGTGTGTGTGTGTGTGTGTAGCTATTGTAACTGGGATTGGTTACTTGATTTATTTTTCTGAGAGTTCATTGTTGGTATATGGAAACACTGCTGATTTTTGTATGGCAATTTTGTATCCTGCAACTTTACTGAATTTGTTTATCAGTTCTAAGAGTTTTTCGGTGGAACTTTTTGGGTTTTCTATATGTAAGATCATGTCATCTGCAAACAGTGACAATTTAACTCTCTCCTTTGCAATTCGGATGCTCTTTCTTTTTCCTTCTCTAGCCTAATTCCTTTGGCTAAAACTTCCCATAATATGTTGAATAAAAGTTCTCAAAGTGAGCATCCTTGTCGTCTTCCAAATCTTAGAGGAAAAGGTTTCAACTTTCCCCTATTCATATGATGTTGGTTGTGGGTTTGTCACATATGGCCTTATTATGTTAAGGTACGTTCCTTCTATACCTGACTTTTTGACAGTTTTTATCATGAGTGATGTTGAATTTTATCAAATGCCTTCTGCATCGAATATTAAGATGATCATATGGTTTTTGTCCTTCATTCTGTTGATGTGATGCATCACATTTATAGATTTGTATATGTTGAACCATCCTTGCATCCCTGGAATGAATCCCATTTGATCATGGTGAATGATTCTTTTAATGTGCTATTTAATTTGGATCTCTTGTATTTTATGGAGCAGTTTTGCATCTATATTCATCAGAGATATGGGCCTGTAATTTTCTTTTCTTACAATGTCCTTGTCCAGCTTTCATATTAGGGTAATGCTGGGCTCAACAGAAGAGCCTGGAAGTGTTCCCTCCTCTTCAATTTTTTTGGAAGAGTTTCAGAAGGATTGGTAGTATTTCTTCTTTAAATATTTGATAGAATTCAGCGGTGAAGCCATCGGATTCCTGAGCTTTTCCTTGAAGAGAGGTTTTTTTTATTATTGATTCAATTGCTTTACTTGTTACTGATCTGTTTGATTTTCTAATTCTTCATGATTCAGTCTTGGTAGATTGCATGTGTCAAGGAATTTACCTAATTCTCCTGGGTTGCCCAATTTTTGGCATGTAATTGTTCATAGTAATTTCTTATGACCTTTTTTATTTCTATGATATCAGTTATAATTTCTTCTCTTATACTTCGGATTTTATTTATTTAATGCCTCTCTTTTCCAATTAGTTAGTCTAGTTAAGGTTTTGTTGATTTTACTTACCTTTTCAAAAAACTAGCTCTTAGTTTCGTTGATTTTTTTCTATTGTTTTCCTATTTTCTATTCCATTTATTTCTGCTCTGATATTTATTTCCTTACTTCTACTTAATTTGCACTTGGTTTATTTTTCTAGTTCCTTGAGATGTAACATTATGTTGTTTGAGATATTTTGTATTTCATGATATTGGCATTTATTGCTAAAAGATTTCCATCTTAGAACTACTTTTGCTGCATCACATAAGTTTTGGTATGTTGTTTTTCCATTATTGTCTCTATCAAGCAATTTTTTAATATTCCTTTTAATGTCTTCTTTGACTCATTGTACAGGAGCATGTTATTTAATTTCCTCACATTCGTTAATTTTCTAGAATTTCTTTTATTGATTTCCTGTTTCATATGATTGTAGTCAGAAAAGATACTTGATATGATTTCAGCCTTCTTAAATTTGTTCATACTTGTTTTGTGGCCTGACATATGATCTATGCTGGAGAATTTTCTATGTATGCTTCACAAGAATGTGTCTTCTGTTCCTTTTGGATGGAATGTTCTGTACATGTCTGTTAGATCCATTTGGTCTAAAGTATAGTTTAAAGACTGATGTTTCTTTATAGATTTTCTGTCTGAATGATCTGTCGAAATGGGGTACTGAAGTTCCCTACTATTGCAATCTAGCTCTCCTTTTAGATCCTTCAATATTTCCTTTATATATATTAAGATAGTAAGATATATATATCTCTTCTTGAATCTCTTCTTGAATATCTCTTCTCCCCCTTATCATTATATAATGACCTTCTTTGTACCTTTTTATAATATTTGATTTAAAATCTATGTTCTCTTATATGAGTATAGGTACCCCCACTCTTTTTTGGTTTCCATTTGCACAAAATATCATTTTCCATCCCTTCATTATCAGGCTACATATGTCCTTAAAGGTGAAGTGGGGAGGTGAGTCTCTTTTAGGCAGTAAATAGTTGGGTCTTTTTTTGTTTTGTTTTAATCCATTTGGCCACTCTATGTCTTCTTATTGAAGAATTTAATCCATTTACATCCAAAGTAATTATTGATAGGTAAAGACTTACTATTGCCATTTTATTATTTTCTGGTTATTTTTTATATACTTTTTGTCTGTTTGCTTTTGAAACACAGTCTTGCTTTGTTGCCCAGGTTAAAGTGCTGTGGCATCATCATAGCTCACTACAACCTCAAACTCCTGGGCTCAAGTGATCCTCCTGCCTCAGCCTTCTGAGTAGCTGGGACTACAGGCTTCCAACACCACGCCTGGCTAATTTTTTTAATTTTTTTTGTAGAGATGGGGCTTTGTTACATTTCCCGGTCTGGTCTTGAACCCCTGGCCTCAAGTCATTCTCCCACCTAGGCACCCCAAAGTGCTAGGGTTACAGGTGTGAGCCACTGCACCCAGGTTGTTTTGTATATACTTTCTTCCTTTCTTACTCTCTTCATTCATGGTTTGATGTCTTTCTGTAGTGGTATACTGTGAATCCTTTTTATTTATGTTTTGTGCATCTTCTATATATTTTGCTTTGTAGTTATGAGGCTTACATAAAACATCTTATACTTAGAACAGGCTATTTCAAGATGACAATGACTTAACTTTGATAGCATACCACAACTCATTTTGAGTCACCATCACCACATTTTATATTTTTTATATCAAAATTTACATAATTTTATAATTTGTATCCACTGAACTGTATAGCTATTTTTATATATTTGTCTTTTAAACATTGTACTAGAGATAAAATTGCTTTATACACCACCATTCAGTCCCGAGTATTTAAAATATGATGCTCTATTATTTATACCCTTGAATTTTGTGCTCTTGTATGTCTTATGTTACTAATTAGTGACCTTTCAATGCAGCTTAAAGAAATGTCTCTAATAAATCTTATAGGGTAAGCCTAATGTTGATGAATTCCCTTAGATTTGTTTGTCTGGGAAAGTTTTTATTTCTCCCTCATTTCTGAAGGACAGTTTTGTCAAGTAAAATATTCTTGGTTGGCAATTTTTTTTTTTTCCTTTCTGCATTCACTTCTGATCAAGTCAGGCTACATGGCGTGTTCCTTGGCCAGAAGGTACTGCTATTTGTATTATGCAGTTATACAGGGTTGCAGTCTGGGCCCTGAAGTTAGGCAAAGTTGTTGTCTGGGATGGATGGGACCAGCTGCTATGCTCAGTAGAAGTGCAGTTGAGGTTTGCCTCCCTGCCTAAGCAGGAGTTTGAGATAAACTTTGAAGGTGAGATAAGCAGTATTCAAACTCCCAGGAGTAGCAGAACTAGTCCTTGCACTTTTCTTAAATGCACCATGGTGGGCATTTTTATCCCTGAGCAGTGTCTTGGGGTAGGTTTGGGGGCCTAGCTAAATGCTGTTTTTAAAGTCCCAGCAGAAATAGCCCTTGCTCTTTGCCAGATTGCACTGTGGTGGGCATCTCTCCCTGGGCAAAGCTTTGGATTAGGGTTGGAGGCTGGGCCTGAAGGCTGGCTGCATAGAGATTCAAGCTAGGAGGGCTGGGCACAGTGGCTAATGTCTATAATCCTAGCATCTTGGGAGGCCGAAGTGAGAGGATCACTTGAACTCAGGAGTGCAAGAGATTCAAGCCAGGCAGAACTTCCCACCACTTCTGGGTGTGACCAGTTCAGCTTTGTGGGTGAACTATGCTGTTGACTAATACCTTTGATTGGGCACCACCACTGGCAGGTACACAGAGCTATCACCAAGATCTGCATGTTGGTCATCGTGAGCTCTACCTCCTCGCTTTGTTACTACCTGACCTTAGTTGATCAAGTCATGGCATTACCCTCTGTGTTCCCTGTGAGGTGAGACTAGAGTGGGCTTCCTGGGAATCATCACAGAATGCTTGGAAAGCTGTATATTCACATTTAGTTCTCTTTTCCCACTGTAAACTTTGGGCCCTGGACAATCCTTTCTTGTGGTGCTGTGCTGACTTGGAGGGAGGGCAATGGAGACAAAGTGAAACCATTTCTCTTACCATTTGAATATGTTTTTATTTGGTTCTGTGGCCCATGCAGGTGTCTCAGGCTTTTTCCCAAATCTGGGGGTATTCAAAAAGGTGTTCTCATCTGTGGATAGTTGTTAGTTGAACTTTTGGTGAAAGGATGTGAAGGCTAGGACCTCCCTCCCATTCTGCCATCTTGCTGATGTCACTCCAGATATATGTCTTGTATTTTCTTCTCATTCTGTTTCTTTTCTTAATATTAATAGTATCTTTTGATGCTCAAATGAAGATGGAAAGTAGAATGATGATTACCAGAGGCTGAGAAGTATAGCGGGAAGTGGGAGATAAGACGGGGATGGTTCATGAATCCAAAAATACAGTAAGATAGATTGAATATAACCTGGTAGTTGGTAGCGCAATAGGGTGACTATAGTTAACAACAATTTATTGCATATTTAAAAATAACCAAGAGTGGAATTGACATGTTTCTAACACAAAGAAATGATAAATGCTTGCGGTGATGGATATCCCAAATACTCTTATTTGATCATTACAGATTGTAAGCCTATATCACAACATCACATGTAACTCATAAATATGTGCAATTAGTATGTATTCATAATTAAAAATAAAAGTTATTTAAAAATTTAATTATGATTAAGTCAAATTTATTCATTTTTATAGTTAGTGCCTTTCTGTGTCCTGCCCAAAAAGCCCTTGCGTACCCACAAGTCACAAAGATATTCTTATGTTTTCTTCTGAAATCTTTATAGTTTTACTTTTTATGGATAAATCTATAATTTATCTAAAATGAACTGGTGTGTATAATGTGATGTAGGGACTAAGGTTCATTTTTTGCTACATGGATATTCAGTTATTACAGAATAATTTGCTTAAAAGAATTTACCTATTAGATTGTTTGGCATATTTGTTGAAAACCAAATGACTATGTAAGTGTAGGTCTAATTCTCTCCATTCTGTTCCACTTATTTGTCAATACTTACGCCAGTACCATACTCTTTTGATTACCATACCTTTATAGAAGTCTTAAGAAGGAAAGTCTTCCAACTTTGCTCTTTTTTGAGATGATTTTTATATTCTAGGTCCTTTGCACTTCCAAGTAAATTTTAGAAAAAGTTTGTGGTGGAATTGTGTTGAATCTATTACCAGTTTGTTGAGAATTGACATTTTAACAATATTCAGTCTTCCAACCCATGAATATGGTATGTATTTCCATATAAACTGATTTTTAAGAAGACAGAATAATGGCCAGCAAACACATTAAAAAAAATGCTCAATGTAACTAATCATTAGAGAAATGCAAATTGAAACCACAATGAGATATCACCTAACCCCAGTGAGACTGGCCTCTATCAAAAAATCCCAAAACAACAAATGCTGGTGAGGATGCAGAGAGACAGGAACACTCTACACTGCTGGTGGGACTGCAAATTAGTGCAACCTCTGTGGAAAAGAATTTGGAGATACCTCAAAGAGCTAAGAATAGAAATACCATTTGATCCAGCAATAGCACTATTAGGCATCTACCCAAAAGAGCAAAAGATATGCTATAATAGAGACATCTGCACCCAAATGTTTATGGCAGCACAATTCACTATTGCAAGGATGTGGAAACAACCCAAGTGCCCATCAATTCATCAGTGGATTATTAAAATTTGGTATATGTATATAATGGAATATTACTCAATTATAAGAAATGACAGTGATCTAGCACCACTTATATTTTCCTGGATTGAACTTGAGCCCATTTTCTGAAGTGAGGCATCACAAGATTGGAAGAATGGGCTCCACTTGTACTCGCCATCAAATTGGTACTAACTGATGAACACTAGGGTGCTCACATGGTAGTAATATTCTCCAGGGATTGGGGGGAAGAGGGGGTAAACCCACAACCAAAGGACATGGTGAGCATTGTAGAGGGGAAAGGCATGCCTCTGACCCTCACTTGGGTGAGGCAAAGACATAAAATGTAACCAAAATATTTGTACCCTCATAATGCCCTGAAATAAAAATAAATAAATAAATGGCAAAAAAAATAAAGTATTCTAGATTAAAATAAAGTGATTTTTAAAATTTTTTTAAGCAATGTTTTTTGGTTGTCGATGCAGAGTGTTGCATTCCGTTTATTAAATTAATTCTAAAGTATTTTGTGTCATTTCTCCTTCCAAGCAAAGTGAACATGGTGCACTGCTCAAAGTTCTGCCCACCAGGAGGATTTCTCATCATCATTATCTTTTGAAAAGGTCCCAAAAAGAGGCTGTAGGACTGTAGCTGTCCACTTTTGAGTGGTGGCTGCATATCATGCAAAACAATCTGTCAACTATGCCCAAGTCTTCTCTTCCTCTGTCAACTGATCACAGGGAATTCCCCATGAGGCAGGATGGGAAGGTAGTGTAGCAGGTGTAGGGACCATGGGTACTTGGATCACTTCTTCATGTAAATTACTGTGCCCTCAAGGCCTGCTCAGGCCTGATCATGTACATACCACTTCCATTTGATAACAGAGCGCTGCTGTGCATGCCCAACTTTATGGCTTGGTGGGTTAGATACCACCCATTCATAATAGGCAGCTCAGGTCACATGGTAACATGGTGGCCTATGGTTAAGCATTCAGTCCCTGCTAAGGCCCAGTAGCAGGCTAAGAGCTGTTTCTCAAAAGGAGAGCAGTTATCTGTGGAGGATGGTAGAGCTTTGCTCCAAAACCCTAAGGATCTCTGCTGCAATTCACCTACAGGGACCTGCCAGAGGCTACAAACAGCATCCCTATCTGCCACTGACACTTCGAACATCATTAGATCTTCTGAATCATATGGCCCAAGCAGCAGAGAAGCTTGCACAGCAGCCTGGACCTGATGCAGTCTTTTATTGTTCTGGGCCCCATTCAAAACTAGCAGCATTTCAGGTTACTTGGTAAATGGGCCAGAGCAACACCCAAATGAAGAATATGTTGCCTTCAAAATCCAAAGAGGTCCATTAGGTGTTATGCCTCTATTATGGTTGTAGTAGGGGGTAGATGCAACAACTTAAACGTCACCTCAGAAGGGATATCTTAATGTGTCCCACACCACAGGACCACTAGACATTTCACTGAAATAGAAGGTCCTTAAATTTTCATCAGATTTATTTTCCACCCTCTGACACACAATTAGCTTACCAATAAGTCTAGAGTATTTGCTATTTCTTGGTCAGTAGGTCCGATTAGCCTAATGTCATAAATGTAATACACTAGTATGATATCTTGACATAGGACAAGAAAGTTGATATACCTCTAAGGTAGGACAGTGAAGATGTATTGCTGGCCTTACCAGCTAAAAACAAATGGCTTCTGGTGGGCCTCATTGACAGTTATGGAGAAAAAGGCATTTGCCAGATCAGTAGTTGCATACCAGGTACCAGAGGATGTACCTGGTTAATTGCTTAAGCAATGAAACCATATCTGGTACCACAGCTGCAATTAGAGTTACCACTTCGTTAAGCTTACAGTAATCCACCGCCATTCTCTAAGATCTATACGTCTTCTGCACATACCAAACAGGAGCATTAAATGGGTAGATTGTGGGCATCATCACTCCTGCATCTTTTAAGTCCTTCATGGTAACACTAATCACTGCAATCCCTTCAAAAATGTGGTATTGCTTTTGGTTTACTCTTTCCCAGGTGGAGACAAATCTAGTCATTTCCATTTGGCCTTTCCCACCACCATAATCTTCACTCCAGAACTCAGGTAATCAATGTGGAGATTTTGCCAGCAGCTGAGTATATCTATATCAATGCTAAATTTAATAGTATAAATTTTTGACAGTGTGCTGGGGTCTTTCCTCAAAGGGATACAATCTCCCCTTCATTTAAGGAGTTCTATATCTGTAAACTGGCTCAAGTTTGGGAGTTGACTGAGGGACCACGATGTCTGTTTTCATGATTCAGGTTAGAATTCTGTTCACTTGACCTATAACTTTTCTGCCTATACAGATCAAGTAAGAATTTAGTAGGCTTCCTATCTATTTCACTTTTAGGAACGCCATGATCAACTAGCCAATGCCACAGGTCTGCATGAGTCAGCCCATTCTGATTGCTCCTTTGACTCTGCTGTCCACTACATTAACCACATCCACCCTGCCTTTGGTATTGAGTGCTGCCAATTAACACATGCTGCCCTGGGATCCAACTATTCCTATTGCATTTTGGTTTCCCAATTCAGTGACCGCAGTTCCCACTGTAAGGCCTAGCCTTCAAAGAAGAGAACAGAGTTCTTCCTGGGTGTCACGGCTTTTCTCACAAATTTATTTTTCACATTGGTGGTGACAGTTATGTCTTTGGACTTTCCCAGTGTGAGTAGGTTTTAAATGACAAATCCACTCTAACATTCCAAACTCCCTAAGCCTTTGAATCCTTCCTCTATATTAAACTAAGGCAGGTCCAGCATTTCTAGTTCATTCATTGTGGGTCACCTTTTGGTCCAAGTTTCAGCTAACCAACCAAACATACTGTGAGAGTCCTTCTTAACTCCCAGAGCTACAATATTAAATGCAGAATCTCTGCTTAGTGAGCCCATATCAATGAATTCAGTCTGACCCAACTTTGTATTTCTTTCACTATTATCTCACACCTTTAATACAGATTTCCATACATGTTCCCTGGATTTCTGTATGCATAATTTAGAAAACCCAGGTAGTTCTTTTAGAGTTTAGGGCACCTCTTCATGGATCATACTTTATACCTCACCTTTAGTGATTTGCTGGTGCTTGAGTCTAGTTACAGCTGTAGATGCAAAGAGGTATGGTGGGAGTGAGTCTTTTTTTTTTTTT
>RJWJ010014955.1:0-37018 GCA_004363605.1 Indri indri | reverse complement strand
TATGTGATTCTGGACAATACATTTGCCCTTGGGCTAAGCTTTTGTTTTTAAAAAAATATGATAACAAAATAATAAACCTCTCAGATCAAATTATGAGAGCTTGTTTTTTAAAGAAAAAAAAACTGAAGAAGTAAAAAGTTCTGAGCAAAATGCTATACACGGACCCACTGCAGAATCAAAATGTGTACTTAGATCACACACAGACACACATACACATACACACTTACATTATCTATTTCTACATTGCTTCAGTTGATAGTCTTTTAAAATGACTTACCATGGAGTTGTTTTATATAATATAAACAGATCCACTTGGAGGTAAAAGATTATATAAAGCCTTCTGGATTTAGTCATTTCCTATGTTTGAGAAACAAGAAAAAAATTCTCTAGTTAAATATCGCATGAGTTCATGAACCCATCCTCCTATTCAAAAGCACTCCTGCTGATGAAGAGCTACTTAATCAACCCTACTCAATTTTTTAAAGAATTAATACAACTTCCTCCTCAAATCTCCTGGAGGGCAGGCCTGTATTCTATTCATCTTTGTAATGCTTGTTCCCACCAAGGTACTTAATAAGTGTATGTAGGATAACATTTATCCTGTTCATTAATCGTTTTAAAAGGAAAAATGATAGGATGTATCTGTTGTTGTGGTTTCTAAAATAGCCAGGTCATTGCTCATCGTGCGATCACTCAGCTGGTCTTTGCCCATCACCTCAGACCCTCAACTCCAACCTTTCCCCTCAACGAACAGTGGCTGGATGCAGGAGCTGATTCAAAGTGACCAACCTATTTAGGGGCTGCTCAGTAAGGGGGGTCAATAGACAGTGTATACGAAGAATGCTACAAATGACTACAGATGTCACCTATGTGCCCTTCACCGAATCTAAACCTACTAAGCAGAAGGGAATCTGATTTCTTTTCATGAAGTTACAGGGTCTCCTCACGCTCTCTTAATTTCTTCTGAAATTTTTTTATTGTTTTCTTGTAGATGGAAGTAAGCTTAAAACAAAATATTCCATTCAATGGCTCCACACAAAAAATATCCTTGAATTCTTAAGACATTTCAGCCCAGGCATACTTAGAATTATTCTTGACTTTGTTTTTAATGAATTTGAGTTGTTTTGATTTTGATATTTATTCTAAGCACAAAATATATTTTATGATAATTTAAATGTTTATTTAATTAGTCTTGAGATTCTTTTGGCATTATTAAAGTAGTTTTTTAAAAATTCTATTAAATTATTTGGTTGTGTGTGGTTTTTTTTTTTTTAGTTTCGTCTTTGACATTTAAAACATGCCTTTTCATAGACTAAATTCCTTTTATTGCACAGCTGATTAGATGTACTTATTCTTTAATTTTAGTTTTATTAACAATTCTTTTCATTGTCTTTACTTTCCTGTTTTCTGATTAGATGGATAATTACATTGCAACCACAAACATGCTTCACAGTGTGATTAACACGCAAATAGGCATTTGAATTCATTCATTATTTTTTAGTCTCTTCACAATCTTTATGCTTACTTTTTATGAATATAAAACAGGCTTATTTGAGAAGATTTGGAAAGACTAGAATAGGCACATGCCCTCGACTGTCCACCTGAATGGCCGCTGGCATCACGTTGGCATGCCTGTATTATTTATTGCTAGGCATGCGGACACTGTTAGCCTCACTCGTTTCAAAAGCATAGGGATAAAATTGAAGTTCTGGAACCAGTCTGCCAGAATTTGACCTCTGCCCCACCCCTTTCTGGAGTGAAATCTTGGATGTGACACTTATTGTGTCTGTGGCTCTAAAATGTGATCATTTAAGGGTTAATCCTTTTATCCCATGTTCTTTAATCAAAATAATGTCAGGCAGAGTGAGTATCCAATAGACGTATTAAAACTGTTTTAGATTTTATCATTTATATATTAGCATTTAACTTTATTTTTATGTAAAACATCTAATTGTACTATAGTAAAACTAGTTTTCTTAACCAGCATGATTTCTGGGAGTGATAATGACAATGGGGAACTAATTGTTAGTCTGAGATTGAGACCATGGGGGTTTTGTATTATGATTAGATGCTGTAATCTCATGACTGGTTAAATTTATTTATTCATTCATTAAATAAGTAACTCATCAAACAATTACTGAATGCCAGGCACTCTACTGGGTGTTTCGATACAATAAAAATAAGGATATTCCTTGTTTTTATACAATTTATGTGAGAGAAGGATAGATAACTTACAAATTCTTTTTGAATAGTCAGCAGTTCTTTTTGCAGTGACCCTAAAAATCTGGGCTCTATTGGTAGCTTTGCTCGCTTCTTAATGCATTTTGCAGAGGTGCTGGATTAAAAGAAGAGAAAAAGGCATGTAAGAGTTAATTAAAGGAAAATGTAATCTAGTCTGAAAGGGGATTATAATGCATGACAACTTAATTTATAATGACATTTTGCAATGGTATTAGTACAGCATCACTCCAAAATAATGCACTTTGGAAGTCAGCAATGGAGCAGACATTTTGACGACAGCGTATAGAGTCTTTGACACTTGAACATCACCTGCAGCGCTTTCTCCCTTAAAAAAAAAGAAAAGAAAAGAAAAAGGAAAAAAGGAACTCATGAAGAACACAAATTTCCTTCTCAGAAGATTGACAGTGTTTCTTTTTCAGAACCGTCTTGTTACTTTTCATTGTAAGGTGTCATCTCTGACTTTGTTTTTATCCATTTGGGGGGAAAAGTAGTTGTAAATATAGAAGTGTACATTTTTGTGGAAGCATGTATCTATTCATAAAATAAAAGAAAAAAATGGGAGCCTAAAAATCAGCATTTTTAGTAATCGGATGGGCAGCATTTGTTTTCAGTTTTGCAGAGTCACCTTAAGTTCGGCACCATGGTGAGCCCAGTGGATCTTCAATGGAGCAAATAGCTGGTGTGTTCTGCTGGCTGGCATGCCATCCTCCCCTAGCTCTTGCTGGGGTCTGTGAAGTTCAGAGCAGTCATGGCCAGACCTGGAATTGGCATCCGTGGGCATGCCCAAGCCCCATGGGAATGATCAGGCCACAGAGTTATCAGCAGGGAGCCAGTGCTCCCAGAATTAAAAACAGAACCTACCAGGCTGTGAGGATAGTTTCAGACCACAAAGGATTTCAAATACCTGGGGTCTACCATTTGCACATTTGTAAATAGCCAAGATTCGAATTATACAAATTACACAGACACACATAACTGTTTAAAATTAGAATACTAATAATGCCTGTGAGGCAAAAAATAGTCATTTATGTAAATGTGCTTAGAATTCTTTGGTACTTTTAGATTCAGATTACTCTCTTGTCATCATGTCAACGACTTTTGAGAAGCAACAGGATCCTATTGTGTTCTTTACTTTTTTCATATCTTCTTTTTTTTTAGTGAAAATGTGTAATCATTTGAAGTGTAGAACACATTTTCCTATAAACCATACTTTAACAAATAAAGGGAATTTGCTATTTCTGACGTACTATTTATCTGTAATTATATACAATGCTCTCTCTGCCAGTTGCTAGTAATAAGGAATGAATGACTCTCTTTGTTTTCTTAGTTTTAAATCTATTTGTGAAAATTAAATTTTGTTGCAGCCTGCATCATAAATTCCTCCAAATATTACATATTCTACTTTCACACATTAATTTTGCAGGAGACTTTTTGACAGTTGGGCCTCCTTCCCTCCCTCCCTCCGTCCCTCCTTCCCTTCCTTCCTTCTTCCTTTGCTTCCTAATTATCATTATGAGTAAAGAAAGCTTGTGATTTTTCCCGCTGTGTAATTTTTTCCCCATGTTTAGGCCTTGGAGTTTTTATTAAAGAGATCGTATCCAACAAAAAAATTCCACTTCTGAAAGTGCTTTGATATACATTATGAATGCAACTACTGACTTCTCCTTTCTTACCTACATTTAAAATCTTGAAGGTTTCACAAATAAGCCCACAGCTCAAAAGCTGAGTATTACATGTTACATAAGATTGACAGATTTTTCATTTCCATAATATATCAAATCATAAATTTAATTCTTTGCTGGATAATTTTACCTTGCCAACTTCCACATCTGTAGCTTGAGTGTATACTCTTGCAAAACTTTTAACAACCATACTTTCTTGTGTTTCTATTCTTTTGTGTAGTAGCATATTTTCAGCCCCCATTACAGGGATCAGGTTGTTCCACTTTGTTGTAGGGAAGCTACATCACATTCGGCTTTTAAGTGGTTGTACATTAGAGACATCAAATGGGTGTGTTAGCTTTACATCTTTCTCCCTGCAATGTCAGTTTGCATTGGGTCCACTAGCACTTCAGTCTTCTATTGAAGTGTCTGAAAAGTGCACTTTAAGATTATTTTGTCTGTTCATGCCAACCACGTACAAAGCTTGTCTGTTCATGCCAGCCATGTACAAAGCCCTTTCCAGGCCCTCAGTTTAGGTAATATAGAAGCCATGAACAAAAGCTCCCAAATCTTCAACTTCATCATTAGACATCTTCAGAAAATTCTTGAACAGCACTTAACTCTTTTCCTTCAGTAGCCATGGGACCATTCAGCCTTGGGACCACACACCAACATCTTTCATAACCTAAGTTCAGACTGACTGTTTGCCTTCCAAATATCATCAATAGTTTTTGGCAGTTCCTTCATTTAGAATGATTTGGGAATCTGCTTTTGCCCCTTTCTTCGGAAACAAGTAATGCTAGCAGGTTCTAATAACTTACAGAACGTATACCAGCTTTCATTTTTATAAGATCGTTAAAATGTATTAAACATTTTAAGATGTGGGGAATTACAAAAAGGAAGCAACCCTCCTCCTCGACTCTAGCTTCTTAGGATTGCAGGGCCTGGTTGGCAGGTTTGTGCAGGGAGCACCCAAGTAGTGGAGTCTATCAGGTAGAAGACTCGCCTGAAAATGCTTTTAGTCTTAAATGCAACTAACTCCTTAATTTCTCCTTCAAGCAAGAATGTTTTGTTTAAAAAGAAAGAAAAAAAGAGAGAGAGAGAATGTTCCATAAAATCAGGCTTAGGGTAGGGAGGGGTGACATCATCATGCCCTGCTTGCCATTGAGGTAGAGAGCGGTCATGTGATTGCAATGCTAACACTGGATGGTGGTGGCAGGCCAGCTTTAAACTGCAGACTCTCTCTTTCAAATGACCAACCACGTACTCACTTCAGGTTGCTTTCTAAGCAGGGCGTCTGGGGGCCAATCAGCATTGCCACAGATGGCCCAGAGCCGCAGTACTGCCTGAGACAGATGCACAGCAATTCAAAAGGCTTAAGTAGGAAATAACCTTCTGACCAAGCTCTGGACACGTTGCAAAAACACAGATTCTGCTCCAAGTTCCCAGAAATGTTTTCCTCCCAGGAATGTATCCATTTCTCCTCTCAGCAAACTGGTATCTATGGTATTCCTGCTCTGTGCTATACAGCAGTTGGCAGATACACTGGCCTGAGGGCCCTCCGTCCAGGGGACTTAAGAGTCTAGTGCTGACATTCCTCAACTGGAACATTTCTGTAGAACGGTTGCATTTAAAGTATGGCCCAAATATAAGCCAAACCCTTGATGGCTTAGAAATAAAGACTTAAAGACGTTCTTTTACACATTTGCTTTCATATGCTGTACATTTGTTCTACCTAAGGAAGTCCCGTTCCGCAGCCATATCGCTCCTTTTGCCACCCCGGCTGCTGACCTTGTCTCCCAGGAAAGGAGGCATCAGATGAAAAAGTTGTGCCATCCTTCCTGCAGAGAATGAGATCCTAAATGTGGACCTTTCTCCTGCAGTGCATCCACACCCCTTCTCAGGTAGTCTGCTGTCACTCTCTTGCATCTACCATTTAAATAGGCTTATAGAGATTTAATGCTGGTGAAGAAAAATCCCAACACATTGTTACTAACCAAAAAATATGCCAATGTTAAATGAATTCATTTATTGTATATTTCAAGTGCATCTTGTTACAGTAAGTCTGAGGACAGTCAGAATTGTTTCTTGAATACTATGGTTTTCTCCGTCAAATATGTTGATCTCAGTAGTAGCTTTTTTGTTTTCATGACTGCGTTTTCAGTGGCGTCGATATGAACTTTTGTGTGGCACTGTACTAGGCAGTGCAGAGAAAGATGACAAACAAAATCGGGGGAAAACGTTCCAGCACTTAAGGGGCAGAGCAGGCACATGTGATGAGGCTGTATTACCCTCCCCTTTGTAACGGAAACGCCATTGCACCGGAACTGGGTGGCACTGCCTCCCTGAGGGGAGAGATGACACTTATGGGAGGATTTTGTTAAAGTGAGCACTCGGAAGAAACTAGGAAGAAACATCTGCATATACGTCTTTACTTCAGGAGTTTGGCACTCTCCTTTTATCTTTAATGAGAACATACTTCCCATTGTCCCTACTTTCTGTTACTTATGTCTTTGAGTTTCTTTAAGATTGAGTTTCAAAACTAGCTTTCAAGAAGACTTTGAGGAACAGTCTAAGGTGAGCAGTGGTGTATATCGTTTGTATTATATGCTTTAGCCCTCTGGATTGCTTTGCCCCAAAATCCCTTTGTTGACATCTCTCGTTAGTTTGGTAGCTTCTTCACAGCAAGCACCATCTCTTTCCTTTCTCTAATATCTTATCCAGAAGGCCACACAATATTCCACCTAGTAGGGGCTCAGTACATGGATAGGCCCATTGCATCCCAGAGCTCAGCCTGATCAAAACCTTCTTAAGATCCACACATCCAGAAGCATGTCATGGTTTTGTCCTTGAGTACCTTCCAGTAGTGTTGGTTAAGTCTAAGGAAATACTTAACCTTTGCCACATTAGATTTTAATAGGTCTCAGAGTGATTAGATGTCTTGGCTTTTAGGTGGAGGAAGCAGAAACATAGTAAGGTCACCCAATGCTCACTGATTTGCATCCAGGTAGAGCTGTAAGCTTCCTTTCCTTCACTGAGTCAACAAATCCTGCTATGTGTCAGGCACTGTTCTCAGTATTTTTTTTTTATTTCAGCATATTATGGGGGTACAGATGTTTCGGTTACATATGTTGCCCTTCCCCCCTCTCCCCCCAAGTCCGAGCTTCAAGCGTGTCCATCCCCTGGGAGGTGCGCATAGCACTCATTGTTTGTGCATACGCCCGTCCCGTCCCCTCCCTCCCTCCTCCCCCTGCCCAACATCCAATAAACGTTATTCTTATATGTGCACTTAAGTGTTGATCAGTTAATACCAATCTGATGGTGAGTACATGTGGTGCTTGTTTTTCCATTCTTGGGATACTTCACTTAGTAGAATGTGTTCCAGTGCTTTCCAGGAGAATACAAGAGGTGCTATATCACCATTGTTTCTTAAAGCTGAATAGTACTCCATGGTATACATATACCACATTTTATTAATCTGCTCATGTATTGATGGACATTTGGGTTGTTTCCACATCTTTGCAATTGTGAATTGTATTGCTATGAACATTTGAGTGCAGGTGTCTTTGTCATAGAGTGACTTTTGTTCTTTTGGGTAGATTGTTCTCGGTATTGGGGTTAACACAGAGGTAAGTGGTAGACACAACAAACAAAAATCTCCATGACCCTAGAGTTTACATAATGGTAAGAGGAAAATGTTTTTTACTGCTTGGTTCAAATTTGGAGCTTTGTTAAAGAATGACTCATCTGCATTGCCAAGACCCAGTGGGGGCGGGGGTGGAAATCCAGTGATTGAAACAGCCATCAGCCAGCTGACTTAACACCAAAGAGAGAGGACAAGCAGGCGGCTTGCTGTCTTCCCCGCTGTAGGCTAGCAATGAATAGGTGGAGTTGACATGAGGATAAGATGAAATCATCTATGTAGAAAACTCAATCCAAAATTACTCATGTAGTAAGTACTCAGTAAAAGGTAGCTGCTGCTTTATTGGTGTGGTTGTTGAATCCTATAGAAAAAGCTTGCTATCAAGATGTTAACACAAATCTGTAGCCCAGAGCGATGCTATGTAACTAGAAACTCCCTTTGTTCCTGCATTCCTGAAATTTCACATGCTATACTTAGGATGGCAGCATGCATCCGTTTCTGCTAAATCTTTTTCTGCCCTCTCTCCCTCCCTTTTGGAAGTGGAGCACACCTTCTGTAGCCATAGCTTTTGCTTTTTTATTTCTGGGATGTGCCCTTCTTTTCTTTGCTTCTCCGGAACATCCTTTCATTCATTTTGCTGTTGGAGAGGGCGTTGAAGTCGTCGGTGGGCAATTTAAACTTCTATGTTGATTTCTTTTGATCAAGTTTAGTAACGATGAGCTTGCTGATAATAATTCTGAAAAGGCAACCTTAAGGCATGAAATATTCATTTAAGGCACCAAATACGAAGTATTGACATAAAGGAAAACAAAGATGTCATAGCTATGGAAACCTCTTATTTTCCCTGATTTACATATAGAAAAAACATGACTTTTATGGCCATTTCAAAAATCTGACAAAATAACAACTTATCAATTTTTCTTTGCTTTTATTCGTTTTATCTAAATGTCTCTTCCTTTCTCCATTTTTGTGAGAAAGGTTTTAATAACTCAGACATGAAGCTCCCACTCTGGCACCTATAACTGCTTCACATTTGTTGTTTCATTGTTTTTGAAGCGACAGCTGGTTCTTTCACTTCCTGTAGGAATGAAGAAGAAAGGAGTTCATGTCAGATATGATGATTATCATTAAAATTAGTATTTATCCCGCCTTTCTAAAACATGCCTTTTTTCTTTGTGATGAATTTTTGTATTTTTGAACCCTTTAAATCAGAGTTGAAAATATGCATTTTGTGATAGGTCCTTGTTTCGTTACAGAGTATCTCCAATAGAAATAACTGGAAATAAATACTGGATTATTTTCTTGGCATACAGATAAAGAAGAAATGTTAAAATATTTTATCGATCCGAAATGAAGTGAATTTAGAATATAGAAGTTCCAGCACTTAGTGAGATTAATAATAAACAAGAGTATCATTTCAGTGGATTATTATCCCTGAAATACTGTTGTTTGATATAGGAGATCATAGTATAGTAACAGAGGAATATCTAGCATGAGTGTGCAACTCAGTGGGATCCCTGCAAGATCTAGCTATTTAAGAGCATTTTTTGTTATAGCAAAGTTATATAGTATTGTTATCCACAAGACCCCAGCAGTGTTATTTAAATTCCTGGGAAATTTATTTTAGTTATACTGGGAAGGACAAGGCTCCTCCTCAAGTCTGAGATCTTGGCTTTTTGCTTGAAGACTAAGGAGATGCTCATTTCTAAACGTTACCTTTGTTCCGGCACTAATATAGTTTCCAATTAATTGTTCCACATTAAAAATTCATTATGTCTTTCTGCAGAACCTGGGCCCATTTTATTTGGAAATCATGCAGTCATGTGATTCCCTGTGTGGCCTCTGGAAAGATGGGTATTATGAGTTTTAGGTG
Source organism: Indri indri (assembly GCA_004363605.1). Classification (NCBI taxonomy): domain Eukaryota; kingdom Metazoa; phylum Chordata; class Mammalia; order Primates; family Indriidae; genus Indri; species Indri indri. Next base: position 27,600 of record RJWJ010014955.1, on the reverse strand, counting down.
TGGAAGGAGGAAATTCTGATAGCTATGGCATATGGCCTTTCAGGATTGTCAAAAAGAGAGACCGAGCATAATGTCTAGAAACCCAAATGTGTCTATGTGATTTTGAGGCTAAAACCAAGGAAGAAACACACGTGCCATCATCAGAAGATATACTCAGACAGTTTCTGTGCAGTATTTGTTGGCTCATTTGCAAGGAAAGAAGATAGTGGTCCAGTGAAAACAATGTGTGTGGCTGTCTTGCAATGTACTTGGAATTAATCACTTAGGTTAGGTGAACATGTTCTAGATTTCTAATAGAACCATCGCTATAGGAACACAAGTTATTGTAAAGAACTCTGACCCCCAGTCAAAATGACTATGTTTGACCCACCTCTGCCATGACATGGTTGCGGATCTTGTCCAAGTCATTGGATTTAATATCAGCTGAACCAGCTGATCTCAAGGTTCTTTGTGGCTCTGTGGTTCTCTGAGTACTTGTGCATTTTCTTTTAAGTTCACATCATAGCTGGCCGGAGGTTGATGATACCACCCTGTGTATGAATGAATCATGCCTACACTCTTAATAGAATGATATTGGAAATATAACGTGCTGATTAGCCCGTATAGGTTATGGAAGTTGAGGTTGTTTAAAAATCCTTGGACTAGTCCCAGTGGTCACATAGTCAAATGAAAACAAGCGTTGACATTGTCAGAGCCTTGGCTTATTTTCTAACATGGAAGCAGGGCCATTGTCTCCATTCTCTGTGACATTGATTTTGGTCAAATATTCTTATCTGCAGTTAAAAAATACGCAAAAACTGGGCCAGTGATGTGACAAAGTTCCAGATCAGCAACTGCATTCCATCTAGCTGTCTCATGCAGACTGTTGACGGCTTATGTTTGTATTGTACCAATACCATGTCCAGAGTAAGCTTTGGGCAAAGAGATTTATAGAGTTGTCTTTTTCAGTGACAAATAGTGTCTTTCACCCTTTGTTTGTGAGAACACATTTGTGGCCACACATACGTTGACTCTGGTAGAGATGCAGATGTTCTCTGAACAATTTCCCCTCCCTAACCTTTTTATTCTTGCGGTGTCCACATTGGATAGGTAAATAGCAATGTATCTCACCAAGGGCAGGACTGCTAAGAGAGGATCATGATAGCATTTATTGAGTACATATGTGAGTCAGGTACTAACTAGGGAGGGTTACATCCATAGAACTAGTCTGTGCATCAATATATCAGAGGAGATTTTGTAAAGCAGAATACCAATTTCTTCTGTTGCACAGTCATTTTCTGCCTTTGATTTATAGGTATGTGTACTGATTTGCTTATTCATATCATACTCAGGAAGAAAAAAGGTTTTTAAGTGAGATTGTGTTAGTTCACCTGAATATCGTGTCATAATATAGAACATTCTTGCACGTGGTAGAGCCTTGTATGATTATGTGATGTAAGAATGAAGAAATGAAACACTGGCACTAGGCCTTTCTCCTGATGCTTTTATTGACATCAGACCATCCTTAGTTTTAAAGGCATTCATGATTATTAGAAGGTTGTTCTTCATGTGCAAAGTTTTGGCATCAGTTCCTTCCATTGTTGGGATTCTGCTAAACGTTGATCTAGGACGTGTTGGTATCCAGGTTACTATAGTTAAAGGAGAAAAAGTGAGATTCCACATATGAGCTACTACATGTTTATAAATTGCCAGCCTCTTAGATTAAAGCTTAAGCAAGAAATTCATGTAAAATATTTCTATTCCCTAAAACCCTAATCTGAAAATTTCTTTTCTTAAATACCTTCCTAATTTAATAATTTTAATACTAATGTAAAACCATTCCTCTAAAATGGTTTTCTGGCAATTTTGGCATTTGCAAGGTAGCTCAAGAATCTTACAGAATGCCTGTGCATTAAGTTGGACAAAAAGGGTTTAATTAAAGGGTAAAGTTTCTGATGGAGTATTTCTTTATATATATATATATATATATATATATATATATATATATATATATATATATATATATATTGAAGGAGAAAATTTTCTTTGGAAAATTAAATTTATGTGAAAATTTCTCATTAATAGTTTTTGTCACCTTGGGAAAATAATACACTCTGTTAATACCATTACTGCTGTCATTTCCGAAGGGATGACATTCTAATTACTTTTTTTACTTGCTTTGACTTAATCTTATGCATTCAAATTTTTTTAAAACTTTAAAAAAATAAATGTTTTGAGAATAGCTTGTATTCTTGGTTTGTGTGGTGCTGCAGTATTGATATAGCTTATGCGGCAAATTGACAAATCACAAATGTCACCACGCTATGCAAGTTGTCTTCATTTGCAGAACTGTGCCAAGATAAAAAGAAATATCATATATGAGAGAAACATTTCAATTGTCCAAATAAGTGAGTCTTGACTCTTGTTTCATCATAAAGCACCTATATTGACTTGGGATTAGATTAGTCATCCCTGTATTAATTTTTAGTATAAGTATTGTGAGGAAAGTGACTAATAAAGTGACTCTCCCGACTTCCTAATAAAATTCAACTTTAATTTCCCATTAGTTATCCCCTGAGAACTAAATCACTGCTAGAATTTGAATTAAAATCTTATCTTTCTTTGCCCACATGGTAGCACAGTGACTAATATATGCAACACACACACAAAAACTAAGACACACTCAACCTATTTTGATGGTGGTGATGAAAGACAGAATATTTAGTGATATACATTGGCCATTCTCCTCTCTCCCTCTTTTTCTTATCGTTACAATCCTAATTGCTCAGTTTTCAACTCTAAAGTAAGATAAAGAAATAAAAACAGCATAAATATAATTTGAGGTGGTAATTGTTTCACAGTAAAGAATTCTGACAGCATTCTTGATCACTTCTCTATAGCTTGTTTTGCAACCTATTGGCAGATTTTGCTAAATACTACCCCCCAAATTATGGTTAAAATATTTCCACTAAAAGAACTACAGTAACTTTTATTTTGTGCATTTGTATGTAGTTTCCTCTCTCTTTCTTATTCCATTCGTCCAACTGGAACAATTGAAATTTGACCAGAATACTTATTAACGAAATGTGGAAGAAAAGATATTTGGTAAAAATAGTTTTGGTTATTTGTGAAAATGGGAGAAATTGGAACAGATCAAGATTAAATGGCAGTGGAAGAGTCAGGTTAGTTTGGTGAACAGAAAGCTGAAGTAAGGTTGATTTCCTGGCACTGCTTTCTTAGCAAAGAGAACAATTTTAATCAGTTACAAAAATATTTGTGATCCATATGTTCCACTCTGCTCATCCCCATATGCCCATATTCTCTTTTATCTCGGTGGATGATGACTTTATGATTCAGGCATGCAAGAATAATACCTCGCTGACTTTAGAGCTCAGAGCTATTTCAAAATGTGTCCTGGTAATTACGCACACACATATATCCAGGCTGTTCGCGCTTTGAGTTAGTTATGTGAACATCAGTTTGTTCTTTCTCTCTTCGTGGAAAGAATTATATCTTGCATCCTCCTACTGAGGCTGGAATAATGCAACTGAGACTTAGATTTGAAAACTGCATTGCCATTCACCTGCTGGATTATATGCCACTGTACAAATATGAGGGTCAGAAAAAGGAGGCAAAAGAGTTGCGGTGATCCTTGATAACTTCATTCAACTTGGAAAAAGGAAAACAGAATCCAAAAAGCATTTGGTAATTCCATCCATCATTAACATTTATTCTAAAACATACTGGATAATGGGCTTGTTAGTTAAATAGATCCTAATTTTAAGACATGGTGACTTCTATTTAATATTGACTATTAGTTATAGTCACCACGGTGAAACTGGCCAAAATTGAAAAAGTAGAATTACTGTTGATTAGCAGTCCATTTTTGTCCCAGATGCATGCTTGCTTATCTGTCGAAAGCCATATGATTTCTAAGAACAAAAGAAACATAGTTTAAAGCCTAATTATCCATCTTAATAAAACATGCATAAATCCAGAAATTTTTGACTGTATAAGTGATTGTATTTTCAACAGTTGTTTTCCTCTTGCACGACAAATGGCTTTGTAACCCAATATGTTGTTAATATAGCCACAGTAAAATCCTGCGAGGAACCAGCTGGGCTCAGTTAAACTTGGGGGGAGGAAGTAGCAAGAAGGAGAGGGAGAGAGAGTTTCTAACCTTTAGACTAAATAATTGGGGTGCATTTAATGTTTTCATAGATGGAAATATGATGGAAGAGGTGTGCATGCTGTTGGATTTAGCGGGTATGCACCAGACTAGAGTTACAGGGAAAGGAAGGAGATACAGCTTGATTTTGGCAAATGTTATTAAGAGCCCGTCTCTGTGTTTGCATTCAAGCTGTCTTTGCCGCTGCTCCTGTAGGAGTTGTGAGAAAAAGAAAGTGCACATTATAGCATGGATTGTTTTCAACAGGCTTGAAGTTTGCAAATCTGTTGAATCCCTCTGACAGTGTTTCTTTGCTGTCAAACAGAATGCCCAGCTGGCGGTGGCAATCCTGATGGGGAGGGTGGGGAACGGGTAGACTGTGCTCATCATGCAACAAGAATATTAGGAATTCTTCCTAAACTGTAAGTGGAGAGAAGAGAGTGCTCTCATCCATGCCGTTATGAAAGTTTTCTTTTCATTTTTATTTTTTGTTCCACTTTTATAGTGAACCTTTAAATACGTTTTAATAAGGTAACTTTTATAAAGAAATAAGTCATAGAAACGGAATTAAAGTATATTATCTTAATCTATAATTAAGACAAAGGCTTTGGTTAAAAAAAGGAGGCAAGACTTTTGCTCATAGGTGATCTTGATTCTCACTGAGGCAAACACACAAGCTTGTTTTTTTTTTTTTAAATACAAAGTGCGAGATTTCACTAAAAAAGGTTAAAATTGAAGTGAGTAATCTTCGGTGCATAATGCAATTGTTAATTTTAGCTCCTTGCGTGGGTGCCGTTCTGACTTGAACAGCCGGCTGTAGCCTTCATTAGAGAAGAAGCAGGCAGCTTGAGACAGGTGGAGCTGGATCAAGCTGTGAACGTGATTTGCTGGAAGCCGGTCATTAGTGTTAGAAACCAGTCTTATTTATTTTGTCCTTCGCCCTACCATGATCATTGCAATTATTATTATTTACTTTTCGTCTTTTTTCAGGTTGACGATGATGTGTCACACTGTATAAGGCAAGCGTATGGAGATGGGCATTCCGAACTGTTAATGGGGACATGGGACTCCAGTTGTCTCTGATCACTGGTGTGGATTTTCCTGCTGTAGAACGACAGAAACCGCTAGTAAGTCGCCAAGACCTATAGCAGGAATTCTGCGTGAAAGGTAAAGGTCTTGTCTGGCTGTCATCTCATCTGTATTTTATTATTATTACATAAATGTGCTTGTTTACATAGAGCAGTTCACTGAATGTAACCATAGTAGACAGTCTGTATCAGACACTCATTTGGCTTGTAGTCTGGAAAATTAGAGCTCAATTTGTTCACTCCATTTTAAATCTGGTCACGATCTGTTTTTTACTGAAATGCTCTGAAAAATAAATTAGGACAACAGAAGGCCTCTCTCCTCCCCCTACCCCAATACATTGAGAAACAAGCTGTTTGCCATTGGGAAATGGAACTTTTTATTTTGTTAAGCAGACATACCGAGTGCCACTGAAATATAAGGAATCTGTTAGAATGCACTGGATGAAATATCCTAATACCTCCCCAAACCTAAAAGTATTGCTCACTATTCACTTATAGACCCAAACTGCTGTCCTTTTGGAAAACTTTTCCTTTTGCATTCCCACAATCCTTTTGCCGAATGAGCCTGTGTATTTAAAAATATCATTAGATACCATCTGTTTTGTCATGGTAGATTTTAGCAAATTTGCAATAAAAATTGCTGTGATTTTGATTTTTCTCATGCTTCCTATTTCCAGTTGGAAATAAAGTTACAGAATTAGTAAATGGTAATTAAACACTTCCAAAGAAACATATCAAAACACTGACTTGTCCAATAATAATTACCATTGTAATGACTGGGAATGGGATAGTCATTGCTTGGTATGTTTGGAGAAAGAACTGATTTTCTAAGCTACAGTGTCATTTTCTCCTTGTCCTCTTCTTCTGCTGCTGCTTCTGCTTCTGCTTCTTCTTCTCTTCCTCCTTCCCTTCCTTTTTCTTTCTTTCTTTCTTTATCACAGCTTTAAAAAATGAGGAAAAAGTAAATGCTAAATTATTCATGAGCCTCGTTTGACAGCGCATCAGAAGGGGAAGTGTCAGGGGTTTCATGGAGGGAGGGAGAAAAAAAATAATAACAGGCTTTAACTTGAAAAGCCATTTCCAGTGTCTGTAGAGTAGTCTATTGTGAGCCTGGAATGGTGGAGTTCAGTTGTGATAGCTTCATTAGAGCTGCCTGCCAGACTTCCTTCCACAGGATCTCACAGCACCAGCAACTGACAGGAGCCTGGGAGAGGGCTTACACTTTTAATAATGTAGCTGTCAGTTTGAAGCCTGGAATGTTGATCCTGAAAGGTTTATTGCTGAAATTAGATCCCATATTTATACTAAATTATTACCTCTTCAATTGATTTTTACCCCTTGTAGAGTGTACTGTATTCCTTATACTTAGGGAAGTGTGTCTGTGTTTGAAATCTGCACATAATTTTTGAGTTATCTTAGAGATGCTGCAGAATATCAATATTACCTCTAGAGTCAGGAGTTGAAGGTCATCTATTCAAGAGTTGGAGAAATATTGGGATTGGTGGTCGTGTGGGAGTTATGTGTCTCCACTTGAGATTTGTTGAGCCATTTTTTGGCAAAGTGTATTCACAAGTGTGTGTGCATGTGTGTAGAGGGAGTGTGCACGGGGAGACTGCATCTGCCTCTTGTGTATGCCTTGGGTACTTGATTTCATCTTGCTTTATTCTCCTTTTGTGTAAAATTGGCGGGGGTGCCTGAGTTGCTCATTTGAATTCGAATACAAAAGGAGAAATGAAATATCTCAAGAATAATAGTGAATACTTCACTCTGCACTGACTTTATTTCCTATATCTTAACCTTCTAGGGCACAAAACCTTGTTGTTTTAATTCGTACCTGGGAGAATGTCTGAGCAAGGAGACCTGAATCAGGCCATAGTGGAGGAAGGAGGGACTGAGCGGGAGACGGCCACTCCAGAGAACGGCATCATGAAATCGGAAAGTCTGGATGAAGAGGAGAAGCTGGAACTGCAGGTGAGGCGGAAAAGACCCTGATTCTCATACCACTGTGGGCAGTTCCCTTCGTTTATTTCTAGATACTTGGAAGATTTCTTTACTTTTTTAATGAGTCTGGCTAGTTTTCATTAGGAAATTCATAATGCTAATTTCCCCCTTCTTCCATTGTTAGTCACTCCTGTTTCCCTGACTGAACCATGCTCTCAAATGCCTTTTGAAATGAAAAATATCTAAGGAAAGTATTTAATTACTGAATTTGCACACAGCAGCCCAGCACCAATTTCCAGATCACTCAAGGTGAACGTGGAGGGCTTCTCCCAAGGCAGCTTTTAGGCTAGCTGAGTTTTAAAAATGCATTTGCTATTCCTTGGAAAGCTGAAGACCCAGTTCATGGTAAACTAAGAAAAATCAAATCTTTTGACCTTCATGGGCGTGCTAAGGTTCAACTCTTGGCAAACAAGCCTAAACCCTAGAATTCCCACCCAAAGACAGGGACACTTGGATGGGGGGAAAATAAAGACTCCAAATGATTGAAGAAAGTGAGAAAGTATTGTGATTAAATACACCTTGATTTACAAGAGAAAGAGATTTGGTAGAGGGAAAACAAACTGTACTTACAAATAGCTGGTTAAGTATCAATTTTCTTTGAACTAAATTACAACAGTGTTAACTCTGTATATACCCATAGTTAGCAAAGGCAGATAACCACATAATGGGCAAAAGCCTTCGAGGCTGGCTTTTCTCCTCTCCAATAGTTGCTGCAAGAAGAGCTGAAAGTCAAAAGTTTTTAAAAGCTAGGGAAAGGAGGAATCCTCTCTACTGGTTATAATATCTGGCTGTTATTGATTCTCAACTGTAGCTGATAGTGACACTTCATTTTTCTTTCTATCAATGTCTCTTTCTCTTTCTTTCTCCCTCTCTCTTGGTTGTTGGTTTATTGTTTGTTTTTTATTTTGTTTCTAACATACAGAGGCGGCTGGAGGCTCAGAACCAAGAGAGAAGAAAATCCAAGGTAGGGTTCTTGAAATTCTAGGTAGACCTGATATCATGGATATAAACCACATATTTCACATCAAAGTTGAAGTATTTGCCAACAACTCAGATGACTGCATGCAGATACTGTGGTACATTCTGGTTGTGCTGGTGCTGTCTGCATTTAAAGGGATTGTGTTCACACATATCTTTCTTTCTTGTTCTGTATGCTTTTTAATTAGAGAATTTGGGGTTTGAATAGCTGAAAATGTCTGTGTTTGATCTTGTTTTCGCACTTCGAGATTTTACAGTGCTTCACAAATCAAACACCATTTGGTTTGTTTTTATTTTAAAAAAATTTGGAGTAGATGTTTTAGTCTCACTAATTGATTTCTACCTCTAAGTAAACAGGTAATAGTGTTTACTATGCATTCCTCATCCTCATAGACATCTTCTCAGTCAAATCCCCTCCAAACTCAGATTCAGTGGAAATTAGCTTGATCACTTTTTTCTCCTGATACTTTCATGAAATAGCAGTAATTCATTCTTCATGTGCTCCCCAGTCTGATGGGCACAGTTTGCGGAAAGCGTTTCTTAATCTCATCCGTTTACCTTCTCCTTCACTTCTGTTCTCATCAACACAGAGGTCTGATGCTTTGAGCCAGTGCAGCCAGTACCGAGCAGCAGACTCAAAAGCTTGGTTTTGAAAATCTCATTTGGGAACGTTATGTGAACGTGGAGCTGATTTGACAGTCTGAGAATGTTTCCTGTTTGTTTTCTTTATGTTCTTCTCCTTCTTTTTTCTTTCCCGACTCTCAGTCAGGAGCAGGAAAAGGTAAACTGACTCGCAGTCTTGCTGTGTGTGAGGAATCTTCAGCCAGACCAGGAGGTGAAAGTCTTCAGGATCAGGTATACCCCCTGTCATTATCATTAATTGCATGAACGGGATCCACCTTTGTGTGCATGACTGTTGATTTGGTGTTTAACAGTGTTTTGGGGGAGAAAAATATATTTAAGAAAATAAATCATTTTTTTTTTTTTGGCTTTATCCCCTGTTTACGAAGCATTCTAAAACAGTTTAATGGTTTGTCACAGAGTATTACGTTTGCTTTTTTCCAGACCCTCTGAAAACTGCAAATGGAAAGGAATTCAAAAGAATTTAGATTAACAGTTAAATAAAAACTAAGCGCAGTAGTGCTGAATTTCCTCAAAGGCTCTCTCTTGATAAGGCTGAACCAAATATAGTCCTAAGAATCCTGTCTCCTTCCTTATTGGAGATGTCTTACCTCTCAGCTCCCCAAAATGCACTTGCCTATAAGAAACACAACTGTTGGCTTGTATGAAACTTAAGATATAGTGAATAAGGTGCATTGAACTTTGGAGAAATACTTTTATGGCCTTTGGTGGAGATTTCTCAATACTGTAAAAATTGTCCAGAAATGAGTCTGAGCTGATGGTGACTTTAAGTTAATATTATAAATATATCGCTGCTTATCCTTACCCATATTTCTGCTCCTTACAGCAAGACGATTAGGCTCTAAAAATTTAAATTCCACCCAAACTCTTCCGTGACAAAATGGGAAACTTCATATCATATTTATTTTTGTTTGCCTTTTAGGCATCACATTAGCTTTTATAAAAATAGCCTTGCTGCTGAAATTTCACTTATTTTATCTGAGGAAGAGAACAGTCAAGACAAAAGTAAAATGATTTATCTGAGCCCAGGGGAGGGAAAATTGATTAAAATATCATTATTTTTTGGTTGGTTTTGTTTTCCTTTTCTCTCTTGACTTTAGCTGAAATACTCTGAATTCCCCTTGTGGATACAGAGAGCATTGAGAGCACTTTCTTTAAAAGGACCAAAAATAAATCCCTTATAGATTTTGTCCTAAGAGTATTTTTTTCTAGCCTCATTTCCTTAACATGCCACTCGTGTCATAAGGCATGGACAGGCTATCTTCCAATAGCCATTACTATGTTTCATTCACATGCTTTATTTTACTTGGGCTCTGAGAAATGTGTGGCTTTTCTTCAGCATTTTATTTGTGCTTCTATTTTTCGTGGAGATTGAAAGGGGGAATAATGTGAATATCATGGCTTGTATTATTGAATGTTGATTGACACCTTGTAATGTTCTTGCACATGATATACGTTAGCTCTGCAGAATGACAGACCCTGGGAGAAATCATGCCCCAGGTGTCCCCCACTCCTAATGCCGAGCAAAGAAGGACACCCTCTATAGACTTAATCTGCTTGTTGTCCCATTTGACAAGGTACCAGGAGGACATTTTTTAAGGGATCATCTGTATCATAGTGCCCATCCTGGACCTAAGCCTAATTTCTCCATACGATTGTGTAGAGAAATAAGGTGCAAATGGTGCTTTGTTCCTGCTGGTTCCAAGCGCAGACACCAAGACTAGCTTTGTAGGAGAGAATGAGAGCCAGCAAGCTTCTCTTTAGACTAGCTGAGGAGTGGTGGGCGCAGGGGGCTGATAGAAAATACCCAGACACACACATAAGCAAGTGGCCATGCTACTTTTTTAGAGAATAAAGAAGCAGACCTTTGAGTTTATATGCAATGCCTTCATTAGGTACCACCGGCACTTACAATATGTGTGGACTGAATCCCAGAGAACACTGGCAGAAGTATAAAGTATATGGATTGTATTGCTTCCCCAATGTTTGTATATTCACAGTATTTGGAAAACTGCCTTCATTTTCCAGTGTGGGAAAAACTCTTGCTACCTGTATTACTTGATCTCAGACCCATACATGATGGTTCAGTCTGTCCTTAAGTTAAAGGAATTTTGCTTTTCTAATGTTATACTATTTACCTATCAGTGTATTACTGCAACTTGAATCACTCTTTTACTGTTGTTGGATATAAACTTATCCTGTACCAATGTATTTATTAAACTTGTATTTTATTATTGAGCATATCAATAAAAATATTAAAAAATAACAGATTGTTTTTTACCAACTCTATAGCACTTTTGTGTGTTCTTTCAACACCATAATGTATAGAAAAGATAGATTTTTTTTCTGAGTATAGTATTTGTCAACACATAGCATCAGTTTGCACATTTTGTTTTTGTAGTGGATGTCCTGTAGTTTCTGCTCTTGCATATGTAATATATTTCCAAGCCTCTATGAGTTTAGATTCAAACTTACAGAGGCTGGATGGTTCAATCAGTTTTGAAGAAGCAATGAGACCACTTTCATGACCCAGGACCCTCAGTTTCCATTCCTGATTAACTGACAAATTGATTCTTCCCCACCCCCAGCCATATCTTCTGAGCCAGAAATGTTCCAGTGGTTTCCTTAGCAAGTAAAAGCAAATCATAACCCTAGAACCTACCTCAACCTTCGCATGTTAAGATGTCTCTGTCTTAAACCATGTGATAAAAGACTCTGTAATCAAATCACACTGAGCTTTACATATTTTATATTTGTCCATCCCCAGGATAAACATGTGAAAGTCAGAAAACCCACTAAGACAAATATTTATAATGACAGCATGTTTTATTTCATCCTCTATATTGTGTGTCTTTCCAAGTGTGGTGACTTTTTATTCTAGCAAGGAGCTCACAACAAAGTCCCTCCCAAAAAAGAAACTTGGCCTTGGAGGACTATTGTTTAATGCTTATTAGATTAGCCAGGTTTACTAAGAACCATTAAGAACCTTGAATTGGCCACAATTTGAGGAGGTACAGCCATCAATTTAGTCACATGTAGTATGAGCATTAGTTTCATTTTCAGCGAGAGACATTATTAGTCATTAGGGATATTTTTTTTCTACATCATAAATTTTAATGTCACTAGTGGAAGAAAGCTTTCCCACCAAGTGATCTCTTACATAAGAATAAGTAGGCCTAATGTTGACTAGTTTGTCATAGTTTTAATCATGGCATAGATTTTTCATAAAACTAAAAAACATAATTTGGCTCATTCTTCTTCAAAACAGTGAACATATTATCAATCAAATCACTGATATATGTGAGTTAATAAAAAACTGATCAATTTTTCAGTGCAAAATAAATAAATATAAAAGTAGACCCAACCCCAGTGCTATAAACTGTCTATCTTATACCCAATGTTAGTTCAAGAGAATCTTATTTTGGAAAAGATTAATTAATACTAAAATAAAAATAATATTAAATATTTACATATTATTTATGGGAAATAATTCTACTTACTACCTTTTCTAAAAGGCAATGCTTATTGTAATTATATATTATAATGATTTATATTTTAAATAATTATGATAAGAATCCATACCTAGGATTCCTGCAGTTATATAGTCTGATTTTTCATAGCAGTAGAAATCGTTGTTGACATGTTTCTAAAATAGAGTTTTTATTGTAAGTTGGCTATCAGGGGTTTTCATTACGTCTGTTCTATCTGTAATTATGATTCGTAATATCTGTCTGTCTGTGTTTGTGCCAATTTCTCCTTATAAGGAATTATAGAAAAGAATTTCAGAAGCCTTTTTTTTTCTTTTTAGACATGACAGTGGCTGTGATGTAAGCGTGCTGACAAAGAAATCTTTCCTAGGTGTTTAAAAATAAACCTGTAGAGAAAATAAGAGTTGTGATCTACAGGAATTTAACTTGATTATGATTAATATTCATGAGGCAAAGTTTTAGTGGTAGATGTTTCTTATGACCTCCCATTGACTTCTGAAGTTCAAGTCACCTTAAAGGGCAATTAATTTTCTGACAGGTTTAATTTTTTACCATTTAAGAAAAAAACATCTGCACCTGGCTTTCATTTTCCTGTACTTAATAACCTTTATGCAAAATGGAAACCAGACAGAGATTATTAAATTGGGCCCTAAATTATTATATTTTTTCCCCAACAGGAATCAATTCATTTACAGCTTTCCAGTTTTTCCAGCCTGCAAGAGGAGGATAAATCTAGGAAAGATGACTCTGAAAGAGAAAAAGAAAAGGATAAAAACAAAGATAAAACCTCTGAAAAACCCAAGATCAGAATGTTGTCAAAAGGTGAATGTGAAAATGTTTCCTTAACTTAATTTGGGCACATACTTACTCACAGAGTACATTCTAGATTTCACATGCATAGTCCGCTCCCACCCAACCCTGCCTATAATTTCACATGTGTAAAGTATGTATGTGTGTAAAAGATGTGAACTTGATTTTCTTTCTGTTTATGGTGTTTTTCTGTGTTGCTAAAGAGGTTATTTTCAGGATCACATATTTCTTTAGATTCACATTTGAATCTTTTGTTTTCAATGACAAGCTTGTACAAAGGAGTAATATAAATCTGCTCTTAATTCAGGTTTATTAGACAGATTAACTTGGATTGATGAAGAGTAATGATACCCTCTTTTACATTTTAACTTTCATGCTTATCTTAAAAGACGATAGTGGATTAGCAATTCTCAGTCAGTAAGTGATGTGGTCTCCAAAGCACAGATGTATATGCCAACGGAATAGATGATAAACATTTTTATCTGGCACAGATGAATTTAGTTTGTGCGCTAGTATAATGTCACATAATGTTCATTTGAAAAATAATATGCTTCTACTACAATAAATAGTTCTCTAGAAAAGTCTTTCTAAAATCTTCTCAAATTGCAAACCTACTAGACTATTCAAATTGTTATCATACATATTGCTGTACAAAACAACACTAAGTTGGAAGGAAGAGTGCCATGAATAAATAGCCTTGCAGTATATTAAAAAAAAAAAAACTGAGAAAGAATAGGGCATCTGATCAGCTGAGGAATGACAACCACCTCTAATATTATGTTCTATAACCACATGTCTGCTTGTAATGGTTGTCTGTGCTGCTGAATATCTAAAACCCAAGGTGTATATGAGAGTATAGATGTTCAGGTTCCTAAAACAGTTTTAGAAATTAAGCTTTAGCCAGTATTAGGAGATTTAAAATACTGGGAATATTTAGTGCCCATCAGTGTTTTTACTGATCAATATTTAGATAGTCTCGTAACAACTTTCATGTTTTGCCTCCTCTGTGTTAAGAGAAAAAGCTTCTCAAACTCTTGAGAGCTCTCTCTGTGGGTGGGAGTACCTGTCAGGTGGAGTTTGTGCCCTTGCTGATTTACAGTACAGAATGAACACATGATATTTGACTCCACCTCCCTCCCGCCCAAACTGTGCCCACTTCCCCTCCTATGACATTTGGGTCTTTCCACAGTCAGGATCTATTGGGTGTTTTCAATCCCTGAATCTAATTTTCATTCTGATGTTATACTGCCAGGTTACTAGTTTTGAAACACGTATTTTCATACCAATAGCTTCATCTAAAATTTACCCGAGCAGGAGGGAAAGATTGGGAAAACCTTTTCCACCCCACCTTCCCACCATCACTCTTGACAACTTCATTCTGCTGTTTGTTTCAGATTGCAGCCAAGAGTACACGGATTCTACAGGCATAGACTTACACGAGTTTCTGATTAACACATTAAAGAATAATTCCAGGTAAATTATTAAATAAGCCTCTTATTTTTAGAAGGGTCAAATAGAATACTACAATCAAAGTTATTAATCCAACACTTCTAAGAAGGCTGTGGTAAAATGCAGATACCTTCCCTGATGTCTTAAACTATCTCCTGTATTGTCTCTTTTCTGCTAATGGTTTGCGTGTTTACTGTTTATACAAAGTGTTAATACTGGGTAGTTAGTTACCCAATGAATAAATTATGGTTTAACAGTCTGTTTTCCTGATCACAAAGAGATACTAAGGGGAAAAATAGAGAATGAAAATTATCAATGTCAAATAAGCCAATTATGTTTCAATGCAGTTATATATTCATCTACAGTCAATACTTGGGCTTAGCTTTGCTCCAGTTTTCTATTAATTTAAAATATGCTATTATTTGATGTGTTTTGTGGTCCTAATACTTTGCATTCCATAATTAACATTAAGACTTTAAAATTTATTACAAAATACTTAACAAATGAGATAAGAAATAATCTTAAGTAAAATGAAATAATAATATGCGAATGGTCAATCTATTCCAGAGAAGAATTAGATATAGGTTGGTAGCAACATATGTTTAATCTTTTCCATACATTTAATGAACTATTTAAGTCTTTGGGAATATAAAATATATAAAAGCTCTTCACTTTAACATTTATTTTGCAGGGACAGAATGATACTCTTGAAAATGGAGCAGGAAATTATTGATTTCATTGGTGACAACAAGTATGTTAAATTGTAATGCTGGTTAGTTTTATGATGTGTCTTAGTTTGGTATTTGGGCTAAATTATCCATTCTGGAAAGATGTAGGGATAGATAAAACATTGTTTAATGTGTTTCTTGATTCGTTAAATGGAGATGTTATTGGAGTTCAGAGATATATGCTGATGGGAGTTGTTGCTTGGACCATGTGTGCGCCTGCTTGTTAAATTCCTGACAAAATGGCTATAAACAGGGGGCTACTGATTAGCATAGAGGAGCTGTAATGAGAAGCGACCCTTTTCATTTTTATTATAGTTTTTTAATGGGCTCCAGCTGGCTGCAGTCAGTTATGCCTGGAAATAATTGTGCTGCTTTCAGTGTAAACCATGTAATGACACATCTCCAGATAGGCATCTCCAATCATGTATTATGTCATCTCATTTGCCCTGTCCCTGGCTCCATTGATAAGGTATCATGGACTAAAATAGAATACTTTCCAACAGACATTAAGTTCTTTTTGGCGAGAGAAATGCACAACTATGAAACAAAGACACTTATTGTAGCTTAATCAATAAATCTATAAGTGGAAAATTTGTCTGGAAATGAGGACATTAAGTGATGCCAGAAATGAAATAGGCTTAGTGGTTTGGGTGAAAGAGAAATAGTTTTGTGCGTATACCTGTAAAATGTACTACGGGCAAGAAATGAAAGTGCTGATTCCACTTTTCCTTATATTCTGTTCCAGTAATCATTACAAAAAGTTCCCTCAGATGTCATCATATCAGAGGATGCTTGTCCATAGGGTGGCAGCTTACTTTGGATTGGATCACAATGTGGATCAAACAGGAAAATCTGTTATCATCAACAAGACCAGCAGCACCAGAATGTAAGTCCCATCACTGTACTTGTTTAGCATTTCCTTTTTCTCTTATGGATTCATTTATAAGAGCACAGTAAAAAAATTTAAAGTACTTGACATTTAAAATGTGCAATGTTATTTATCTCTTGCTCTTATCAGCAGTAGTGTGGCATTTATCTGTAGAAGATTATCTGAAAACCAGGAAAGTTGATAAAATTCAGGCAATAAAGTGGATTTATTCCCTGATCTTTTACATAGCTCCTGAAACATAATTTTCTTTCTCCCATCCATATTCTATGACGTTACATGCAAAACCATGGGAAACTTTATGTCAAATATCACTTGAAAACACCAGATATTTTTAAACAACCATGACGTATACAGGATAATTGTTCTTTCCTTTCTTTTTTTTCTGGCTTTTAGACATCAATCTTATTGTGATTTCTAGAGTAATAAAAAGCTCTGAACCTGGAGACAGAAATCCCACATCTAAAACTCAATTCCACTCATTGTGTGGATAGTTGTGTGAGTAGGAACAAGTCATTTAAAATCTGCCATCTCGGTTTTTCCACCTGTAAAATGAGAGTTTTGAGCTAGATGATCTATCTAAGATGTAGCTCTAAAATGAGGATAACAATTTGTTTTTCCTTTTTAAAATAATTACTTTTACCTTAGTATCTTTCATTGTCCCATTAAGTCACTAAATGCATAATAAGATGAGTAGTCATTTGCTTTGAAACTTGAAACTGTCTCTCTTGAACCCATATATCTTTTGAGCACAGTGCAAGCCAGTTCTATAGCAAAAGGCACATTAAACTCAAAAACTGTCCCCAAGTAAAGCATCCACTTTTGTAATTTCCTTTTCCATGGTGTTCTTGATATGGAATGCTATGTTAGTGAAGGGAGCTTTTGTGTCAAGCAGAGTATTGTGGTTAAAATATTTTTTATTTTCTGCTCCCCAGGGGTTGGGACAAGTGGGGATGGAGATCAGGCTCTTTCTCTGCTCAAGGATCAGTCTGTGCTCAGCAGAGGCAGAGTGAAAGTCATAGTGAAGAGAGCACGAACTGGGGTATCTGGGACCAAGCTTTGCTATTATCTCAGGGACAATGAGCACTCCACTTCTATGGGCTTCAAATTACTTATATATCTGCAGGACAGTTTGAAGTGAATAATGTTTAAGGGCCCTTGAAGCTTTGGAATTATTGGGTCCTGTGGTTGCGTTCTATTGTGCTGGCAAAACACATTTTAAAATTTATCAGCTTTCTACTTTATCTGATTGTTGACACATGTGCCTCATATTTTGAGCGCTAGTGGGAATTAAAGGTCACTATTCTTTAATGCTTTACATCTTCCATCTCCATCAACTACCCCTTGTTGTTGTTGTTATTGTTGTGTTGTTGTTTGTTATTCTCCATTCTGATTTTCCTTATGGCTTTCAGATACCATAATGCAGGGCATGCTGACTGCAAAATAGAGAAGCCATTGACTACCTCCTTTTAATTTTTTCTTCCTCTCTGTAAGGCCATAGCACATACAGAAAAGCCTATAGATCAAGTAGATCGAATTTGATACAGTTTCAACTGTTGGATAGATTTATTTTTAATTCATGCTGGTTTGGCAATCACATTGTCATGAATACTAGTACATGTATTTGAGACCTGTTTCCTTGGAGAATGGCTTTTGAGAAAATTAAGCATTATGCGAAGGCTCTTGGTAAACTTCGAGTGTTGGAGGTAAACTTGCTCTGCCCAATATTGTAGCTGCATATGGCTATTTACATTTAATTTACATTAATTAAATGTAAATAAAATTTGAACTCTAAAATTCAGTTCCTCCATCAGGATAGCCACATTTCAAGTGCTTATGTTGGACAGAGTATATATATAGAATATTTCCATGATTTTTGAACATTCTAAATCCTCATGTTTTCTACAAATTCCAAAATATCACTACAGAATATAATTCGCCCTATAAAACTTTTATTTCCTGGATAATAGGCATGTTATTAGTAGACTTCTTTACTTCCAGAAAGGCACTAACTTTTGTTTTTTAATGGCCATTTAAAAATAGACCCCACATGTTTGTGCCTTCAGGAAGAATGAACAGTGAATGTGTGTAGAGGATGCCTCTCGAAGGTGTGGTTGCTACCACAGGACTGCCAGGGCTCAGTCTCTGCCTAGCTCCTTGCTCTTGCACATACCCTTTAGCCACCCCAAATAGACCATTCTCTATTTGAGTGATTCTTGGGGGTGGGGAGAGTGCTGGTGGTTCAGGGACGATTGATGTCTTAGGACAAAAAAAAAAGAAGATGAAGTAAATGTCCTTTTGCAAATAGTATTAAATCACAGTTTTTGGGACCTGAATCCTTGTTGGCAGTTTTAGTAAAAAGAAATGGTGTTTTGTGGAAAATTATATGTTTGATTTTAAAACTCTGTTGCCATGCTCTTTGGAGATGAGGTTCAAAATGGAGCATCCTATTCAGAATATTCTATTCAAGTTCTAGATGTCTCAACTTCTTTGGCTTTGGGAAAATTTCAAGTGTTGTCTTATCAGGGCAATTGACATGTGATGGTCAGGGGAACCATACTAATTTAGAAATATTACTGGATTGATTGTTTCCATTTATTTAAAGGCGAGGGACTGAGATGGGGGCACCTCAGATGGCTCCCTGAGAGCTTCACGTGTGGGGCGTACCTTTCCAATGTGTAGAGTTTTGTGAAATACATCTCCAAATGGCACTGTAGCTTGGAAGAAATGATGAAATGGGTGGATGGAGAATGCAGAAAAATGTGCATTGAGGATATAAAACTGAACTAAAAGGTTCAGGGAGAGAAAAAAACACTTTTATATTGATTTTTAATTTTTCTTCTTCACTGACACTTCAGTGCTCCTCTGACATGGATGCATAAATCACTGTAGCTATTTTAGCTACCTCTTGGCTAGAATTTGTTTCCCAAAATCCTGCATTTCTGCATGAAAGGCAGTTTAAGTATTCATAATTACAGAATGTGACTTGAGAATGTTAAGTTTTGCATGGCAAAGGAATAATTTCACAT
Source organism: Indri indri (assembly GCA_004363605.1). Taxonomy (NCBI): domain Eukaryota; kingdom Metazoa; phylum Chordata; class Mammalia; order Primates; family Indriidae; genus Indri; species Indri indri. The sequence goes on along the minus strand of RJWJ010014955.1, from coordinate 8,354 downwards.
GAAGTTCAAAATGTTTAGGTCATAACAACATCCTCTGTGAGGATTATATATAGATGTGAGTGTACTAACCTCTAGTATTTTCTGTAATAGCCTCAGATATAATCCATCTGCCCTATCATGATAGAAAGAACTTGTCTCAGGATATATACTTCTCAGTTAGTTAAGTGACATCATCTCTTACTTATAATAGCATTACCTACTGTTTATTCATTGCACTGAGTTCTTTATCTCTTGTTTCATGCTATTATTACATTTAATCCTAAAATATATATAGAACATAAATAATTAGAGCCTCCTTCATGAGAAGAAGAAAATGAGGCACAAACTGAAGTTCAGTTTGGGGCTTACAGAGAAGCTACGATTAGCATGACTGGGATCTAAACCAATCTGTCTAATGCCAAGAAAAATTTTCTTAAATAATATAATTCTCTTAAACCAAAAGCATCCAGAAAATACTGAGCAAAGTCCTTAAGAAGAGTCCTTGGATTGGTTGGTAATTCCAATTCTTTTAAGCCCTTTGTTGTCACATAAGAAACAGTAATTGCAGGACAAGATATTTTTAAACATTAACTCAATGATATCATTAAGTAATAGAACCTTCCTAGAATTTAATAGTTCTTGCTAGATTTTCTTTGCTTTTGATGCCACTAGACGTGTTTCTTTTGGAGAGGACACCCATTAAATTTAAGCTGTACTTTACTCCATTTCACTCCCCTTTTTCTAAGAATAAAAAAGCCATATTTATTCATAATGTTAGTGCAGAAGACGAACCTATTCATCGTGTTATTACAAAATTACTACTACAATCAACCCAATTGTCCAATTCAATGGCTTCATGCCATGTCCACAAGAACATCAAGTACCATGAGAAACAATAAGGCAAGATGGAACGGTAGTTGAAGTAAAGTCGGAGGCCTCACTTTAATACATCTGAGGATTCTGGGCACTTGCGAATTACCTGATGAAAGCAGAGATGTCATGTTTTTGATGTCCTGTATTATACACAGACAAAATTTTCCTGATGTTAGAAACGTATTTCCAGCAACTACAAGTCACCAACCAATCTGTATCCGGCATCCAGACTTCAGGTCACCAGAGTTACACAAAAACTACATGATAAGGTTTCTGTCCTCACGGGTCTTACACTCTGCTTATAGAGATTGGTTGAATGACTTAAGAATCTCACTCATCTTAAAACCTGAAACATTTGATGAAATTCTTTGTGGACCCATAGTGGGCCCATAACAACTGCCTAGGGAATGGCTGCATGATTAATATGCAGCATAACATGTAAAGGAGATTCAGTGGGAACCACTGGCCCGCCCATTTCATGGCTCACGTAGGCATTTAGGAAGACTTTGATCAAAGCTAAGCCTTAAAAAATAGAGTGAGGAGGGGGATACATTGCAATCTGGGGTACTGGGTATAAACGAATTTATGATGATAATCTCTACATTTATTGAGCATTTACTAATAGCTGGGAATTTTGCTGATATGGTTCCATTTAGTTCTCGCTACCATCTAATGAAGAGGATGTTTTAAAATCATTTTCCAACCTTACTGAAGAGAAAATTTACTGAGGGAGAATAAATGAGTTGCCCAAAGTCACATTGCTATGAAGCGAGATAAGGATTCTAATCCTGATCATTTGCCCTCAAATCAAGGAGACTTTACAATGTTGTTACGCTGGCTAGAGGCAAATGTGGAGAGATGATATTGTCAGCACCAGTGGGAAGCTACATAGGATTGGAGGGGGCCAGCCCCTAAAACACAAGGATTGATGTATGTAACATGATACTTTAGAAAGGTTAATCTGGTACTGACTAGCAGGGTATATTCAAGAGAGAATAAACAAAGGTAGAAAGACTTGGCTGAGTGTTGCTAGCATCAAGGCATGGGATTGGAATAAAGGACATAGTCCATGGAAATTAGGAAATAATAATTACACTGTCATCTGAGCAAACTGATGAACTTGAAAGAATTAGAAAAGGAAGTCACCTTGCCCCGGCATCACTGCAACTTTGTCGGTGCTCAGAGCTAGCTAGTGTATGTGACCTGTAGCCTCCAAGTACATCTTTTGGTGAACAAATTGGATCTTAATGACTGGGGACACCTATGGTTAGAATTTACTGCCTTTTCATTGAAGTACCAAATGGAGTCTCTAAGGTGAAGATCTCCACATTGTGTTTTCTCACCTTTAGTTAGTTCCACTCTGCCACCCCCCTGTAGATTGCCAGAAATATGTTTCACTGTCCAGCACTTTTTATTTTTTTATGTTGTAATTCTTTGTTGGCCATCAGACCAGGTGGTGATGCCCAATGAGCTGCCTGGAAGTCCAGGATGGAGATCTAGTTATTTTGGCATTACAAATGATATTTACAATGTATTTACTCTCTACAGTATAATGTTACATCTTTTATATTTCGGACTTAGGCTAAAAATATGAATGGTGATCTTATTAAAATATTTAAAATGCTATAAATATGTGTCCTTCTGTATGAGAAGCATTGCCTTTATCTTTGTTTCTCTTTCTGATCTTCACGTTCTCTTTTATTCCTTTTGTGTCTAGCACAAAGCACCTTTTTTTTGTATTATATTTTCTCACATGGCTTTTCTTTTCTCGATCCTAGAGAAAGGATACACACTTAGTGTGTACCGTTCGGAGACTAGAAACCATTCACTTACACAAGTGTTTTCCAAAAGGCCAAGATCTGCCACAGGCAATGAGAGTCCCATGATATCCAAATGTTTTTGCATATGTCAGAGCAACTGTTTAACTCATCTCAGATAATTTTCATGTTAAAAGGTTGTCATCTCTTGAAAATTTTTCTTTTGTCTTTCACATCCACCCACTGTCATTGCCTCAAATCCCCTACTCTGAAAGTACAGAGCAAAGAAAGGAAATAGGAAAACCACGGAAAGCAAGTGGTTCCAGGCCCCAGAAACTGTAAAACAAGAAGAGTGGCCCAAAGGCATTGGTTTGGGGCTATGCCTTAAGAGTCAAGTGTGTAAGCACACACCCAGTGATCCTTGAGAAGTGTGGGCCCAGGTGTTTGCCTGGAGTGATAGTGGTGTGTAGTGACTGAGGCGGTTTGTTCCAGAAAGGATGATTAACTGAGCTGGCTATTTGATAAGTCATAAAAACCATGAAACTCATTCTACCACTAAATAAAGCTCCCCTATAGGTAAAGCTGTTGAGACCCATTGATTTTGTTAAAAATCTTTGAAGCAATGGATAATTAGTGCACTAAGTGGCAGGATCCTGAGACCTTCCACCTTCTCAGTGGGCAAACCCACACAGGAGTAGGCAGCAGCAGCCGGACATCAAGGTCAAGGAACATCTGTCCTGCTTAGATTTCTGAAGGGGCTAAGGCTTAAAATGGGAATTGGTGTTTTCCCTTAAACATTTTACCACCTGCAGATGATTAAGTGCATTTATAGCAAAACAAAACAAAGAAACAAACAAACAAATGATGTGTTTGTTATATTTTTTTTTCCTTCGGCTAGGAATGTGAGTGACACTGTGAATAAACTGAGCAGCATCCTGATACGGATGCTTGCTTAATAATCCTCTGAAGAAGACCAAACATCAATTTATTTAAGTGCCTCTTGGAAATCTATGAGTGGTTAGTTGGCATCCTGTCATTTCTAAACATGGTAAATTTACTTTGCACTTTTTATAGGAATGGTGTTGAAAATCATCTGACTTGATGATCAGAAATATAACTAAGAATCATATTGCTCTCAGGAAAACCATAAAGTTTTATTTACTGAACATGACATCTAGTTTTTTAATCAATACTCAGACTCAAAGGGAGACTTATTTGTTAACAGTAGTCAGACTCCTAGTTATTTTCTTCAAATATTATATTTGCGGCTGGGCGCGGTGGCTCACGCCTGTAATCCTAGCACTATGGGAGGCCGAGGCGGGTGGATCGCTCAAGGTCAGGAGTTCGAGACCAGCCTGAGCAAGAGCGAGACCCCGTCTCTACTAAAAAATAGAAAGAAATGATCTGGAAAACTGAAAATATACATATAGAAAAAAGTAGCCGGGCATGGTGGTGCATGCCTGTAGTCCCAGCTACTCAGGAGGCTGAGGCAGAAGGATTGCTTGAGCCCAGGAGACTGAGGTTGCTGTGAGCTAGGCTGACGCCACGGCACTCTAGCCCCGGCAGCAGAGTGAGACTCTGTCTCAAAAAAAAAAAAAAAAAATTATATTTCCTCCATATTATTATTCTTAAATACCTGAGAGAATAGAAGGATCTGTATACATGATAGGTAAATATCAGATATATGTTGTGAGGAAAGAACATAAGTTTGTTGTGTTCTTTTTCCCCCTTGAAATTATTTATGGTCTTTGAGGGTGAATGCATAATTTACTATTTAATTTTGGAAATGAAATATGCATGTACCTCCTATAGCATAGTATTCTTAATATAACATTTTAATATAGCTTTTTCATGGAGTAGTGATACTTTCAATCATTATATTTATTTATTTGTTTATTTATCTATTTATTTATTTACAGTTGTATTTATTTTTCTCACAACATCCTAGGTAGATAAAGCTAAATCCATTTTACAGGAGATGGCACTGAGATTCACATCTTGATCTTACCTTACCCACAGAAGACCAAGATAAAAGCCCAGTACTCCTGCCAATCAGCCACTACTCTTCTCCTAAAATTAGGGAAAGGAGAACTAACATTAATTGAATCAATACTTTCCAATAACATGAAAGTAAGAAGAAAACCAAGTACTGTTCTTTCACTGGTACTCATTGGTGCACTTACAAAATTCTAATTTGCATTCAATTGTCTTTAAAATTGAGCAGAGAACCAAATTAAACAATGTTAATACCCAGGTAAATGGTAAAACTATGGTGCCAAAAAAATCCAGAACTACAGGACACACTGGATTAAAAATTGCCTTGGCATACTTGGAAGCAAGACAGAACCCAGTTTCATATTCTTAAACAATGGCAGGTGGAAAGCGTTTCTCAGGTGTCCGGTACCATTTTTTGAACCAAAAAGATATAGCTATAGAACATATCTATTTTCTGTTGATAGTTTATTTGGGGAGCCAAGATAATTTTGATCAAAACTATGAGTGTGTGTAAGTGTGTGAGTACCTTATATGAAAGTATTATACAGGACTGTGTGTAAGTGTGTAAATATGTAACACGTATTATACAGTTTGGAAAAGTTAGAGAAAAGTTCACCAGATATATACATACTACATATAGTGTTGTCCTACTTGTTTAATAGTTTTGGCAGGAGCAGAATTGTGACTCGGTTCCCTCAATCTGCAGCTTTGCTTGCTGTGGGCAGCAGAATTAGGCCCAGTTCCTGAGGGTTTTTCCTCATTGCTTCTCGATCCACTTGTAAGATTGACAGTCATTTTAGTACTTGTACCTTGGGTAGTTTTAGAGAGTTCTGGAAGAGGAGAGTCTTGTTGTCTAGAATGAATGTTATAATAATAGTAATATGCTATAATGAATGGTACAAGTATTCACACAATAAATTGGAATCTACCAAGAGAAGTTAACATTTACCTAGTATATTTTATCCTGTAACCTGACTCCTTCTAACCTTCAGCCCTTCTCAGTATTCTGAGAGAAGCACAACCTCCAACTGCCCAATCTCCACTTCCCAGCCTCTGGCCTTCAAAACAGGAAAATGAAAAAAAAAAAAATAGTATTTCTTTTCACATACAAAAAATATTTGGTAATTCTATATTAACTAAACTGCACTGATAACTCCGGACCTTCTCAGTGATTAGAATACTGTATTTTCAGATAGGCGTCAATGGAATACTTTTATATACAATATTACAACATATAAGAAAAAGCAAAAGCAGCAATTATATTCTGCAGTTTCTGAAGAAAAGATTACTTTCATAAAAGTGTGACTGCCTCATCTGAAAATGCACAGATCCAACCATTATTTGAATATTGTAGTACAGATTGGATACATCCTACTCAAGGTTAGCCAAGGAAAATGTTGGCTCAGTATTCATTGGTGTGCCTTTAGATTTCATCTACTCAAAATATATGAAGAGTGTTATAATAGTTTCTAACATTTATTGAATGGTTTATTAGTGCCTGGCAGCTGAGCTTGGTAGTGTATTTGCATTACTGTGTATTTACTTAATCCTCCCAAGCACCTTAAGATAAGTATTATTACTTCTGTATTACACAACAAAGCAAAAAACAAATAGTACCTCTCCCTTAGGGAAGTTACATAAATTGCAAAAAGTCAGCTGCAGAGCTAAAAAGACACAAGTTTTGTTAGGCTTGCTTCTCAGTGTTATGTCTTATCCCTAAAACCATTTTAATTATTAAAACTAGTGCAGATCTTGACAGTGGGTTATTAAAAAACTATTGTTATTTTAAATATAGTGTGCTAGTTTATGTCTATTTTATATAAAGAAATTGGGTAATATACTAAAATGCATTTTTTGTGGGGAGTGGAACTTTGAGTCATTAGATATATCAATGCTGCTATAACATTGAAATGGAAGGATGGAGAACATAAAGAAAAGTGTACTGATAGTCTCACCCTCTTTTTAGTCAGTTTATTACCACTGATAAGAAAATCCTGAGATTAGAAAACTTGCAAGAAATTAATACCCTGGAGCTGAACAAAAAATCATTTATCATCGATTAGGTGTTGGAAGTGAAAAGAAGTGAATTCAGCATGCAAAGTGTTGTGCTGTCTGTCAAAATAGCACCAGGAGAGAAGTGAATGATGAAGTATGTAGAACCAAGTATCACATTTGTGAATGAAAACTAGATTATATGTTCATAGGTTTGCTTAGAAGATACCATTGGAGTTTTTGAAAATACAAGGAGCCTAAAATTGTTCATGGCTAATCCTAAATCTTAATCATAGGCTAATCCTAAAATTGAGGATTTCCTCAAATAGAAATCATTTTTACAGATTTACTTGGCACTCATGGGATAAAACTGGAGAAGTTTTCATCATTTTAGGACCTAGGCATTTATTTTATTTTATCCTCATATTTGAGAATGTATGTGCACACTGTTTCACAGATATTTCATCCACAGATCATTTAGAAGAATCATCTTTCTGTAAGTAGTTTTTCTACTGTGGACATCATTTTTCATTTGTGGAAATCCTAAATTTACAGGCAACATGAAAAAATATTCCTGTTTTGTTAAGCTAAGCAGATCAATCTGATGCTTGTGCTTATTTGGCGGTGTTGCCAACATCATGCGCAGTACATTTAACTTATAACCAAGTTTAAAAATGGAGCATTTAATATTCCAGGCCTTAATTGCATGTGATTTCTTTCTCTTTTTAAAATTTCATATTTTTTTGTTTCTTATCTTTGTTATTTTTTTCTATAACATTATTATTTGGTCTTCTCCTTTAGAGAAGAAAATATGTCTTCAGATTGGATGCTATTGTTTAGTTATTATCACTAGTAAATGATTGTTGCTAAGCATATAGGTCAAGAATGACATAGCAATAAATAGAGTGACTGGGCAGAAGGTGAGAGTTTATATATACTGTAGGGTCTTAACGTGATAAGCCAAGACTAGAAGCAGGGAGCATAATTAAATGTGGTATTTTTAAAAGTAGCAGTGCAGTAAAAAAATTGAGAATTGGTTTGACAAAATATCTAAATGCCCATTTTAGCTGATTGTAAAATAATACATGCTATGGAAGAATATTTTCTAAATATTCAAAATATATGAATATTTTAATTGTCTATTACCCAGTGATTAAATGCAAACCACTATTGAGTTGTTGAATTGATTTCCTATGTTTCTAAGTTAATAGCTTTCATTATTTAGTTTTTATAAAATAATACTTTTTCATTTAAAAATTACAAATATATAAAAGGTTAGAAGTAAAATTGACTATTATCTCACAATCCAGAGATAACAACTGCTAACATTATTCTCCTTATAGTTTCACCATAAATATGCTCAAAACATATATATGTTTTGATAAATTGCTTTTCTATTAGTCAGTATCATTAGATATTATTTTATAAATCTGCATATTACATATTATATGCTTTAAGTTACTTACCCAGTCTACTATAGATTTTCACTGTTTTGCTCTTGTGAATGATATAACTCTATATTCATTTATTACTATTTCCTTTGGATTCATTCTTAGAAATAAAATCACCTTGTCAAGGCAGATTGATATTTTTAAATTTTTAAGTCTCTTAATCCACATAGCCAAATTGTTTGCCAGAGCAGTGGTACCAATTTAAGAAATGTCTTACAGTCACATGTTGTTTTGAGTGTTCTGCTTAATTGTTATTGTTCATTAATAGTTTTATGTTAAAAGGAGTCAAAGCATTTTTGCTAGTTTG
>RJWJ010014954.1:0-37029 GCA_004363605.1 Indri indri | reverse complement strand
GGCTCTAATCCCATCATAAGGCCCCCACCCTTATGACCTAATCTGAACCCAATTATCTCCCAAAGTCCTCACCTCCAAATACCATTACATTGGGGTTTGGGGCTTCCACGCGTAAGTTTCAGGGGGCCGCAGCTCTTCAGTCCATAGTAGACATCTTGATCAAAGCCAGGGAGACAGACACCTGTTCATTCGATGCATTCGTGGGGCACATTTATTCTGCACAACCCTTGTCAAGGTGGAAGTGGGTGGGAGAAGGACAGGGGAGTGTGGGGGGCCTCAGGCAGGTCCCGCTCAGTCCCGCGGCCTCAGCATCTATAACCGGCGTGTCGGCCAGGTTCACAGCCTCCTCCTCCTTCACTTCCCCAAGCGCAGCAGCCCTTCCTCAGTCTGCTCGAGCAGTGTTCCCGGTGGGAGCGGCTGAGTGCAGGGGCTGGGCTGGCGGTGGGGAGGGAGGAGAGAGAGCACCGAGGGCAGCAAGTGGGAGGTGTCCCCGAGGGGTAGAGGTGAAGAGAAGCAGCCAATCTGCCCAGGTGGTCCCCTGCACCTGGGTTCTGTCTGCCTCTGGGTCTGGCCCGTTGGTTTTAGGGACCCAGAGCCCTAGCTTAGACGCCCCGGGTCACGCCTTGCTTATAGAGTGGCACAAGGCGAGTGGTTTGCTGTGATTCAGTTATTTCGTCTAACCCAGGAAAACAGTTGGAAACCAGGGAGACCCACCCAAATCATCGCATCGCAGTGACAGCCCCTCCCACCCCCGCAGCCCCCACCTTCCATCCTCACACCCCCCCATCCGCCCCCTAGTCCTGGCACAGAACCGATACCCAACAAACAGGCGGTGAGGATGGATGAGAGCCTCCTCTGCTACCATCGGTGCCACACGCCCAGGTCCCCTTCCCACGTCCCGTGCTCCCTCTTCTTAACCGGTTGAAAGACGCGGCTATTTCCTGGGCTGTGGTTAATCCCGCCACATATTCTCGGCCTTTCATGTCTCTCTCCTTACACTTTCCCAAGGATGTGAATCCCTAATTAGCCACACTCTCCTGTGTTTTTAACCAAGCAACTTCTTATCAGCATTTAAAAATGGAGTGAGAATGCTTGACCTGAAATAAAACGCCTTTGTCCCTGCGTTTTTCTCCAGCTACTCCCCTGCGCATGTGCCACTTGCTGCCACCGCTGTTCCATAAGTCGCCTCCGCCCTGTCTGCTCAACCTCCCAGCCGTGGCTCAAGCCTCTGGAATCTGGCTGCTTCTCCGCTGACTCCGCACTTGCCAAGACACTAATCTAGTGGCAGCTGCTGCTCAGTCTCAGCCGTGCTCGAGTGGAACTTGGCACTCTTGGACACTTGCTCCTTTTCAAGATGCCCTCTTCCCCTCACTTCTGTGGCTGTTCCCCTTGGGTGGGCAACTCCATCTCCTCTCCTGGTTTTAATTTCCATTTATATCAATGAGGGAGCCCGGTTCTATATTTCCAGCCCAGACAACTCCTGGGTTACAGACGTGTATGTCTCTGTAAGTCAGGGCGGGCTAAGCTCAGCCGCAGTAACAAAAACCAGCCAAGCAACCAACCAATCAATCACAGTGAGTCAACCCAGTAAAGACCTGTGACATACACACAAAACTGTGCTCGGCCTGGAGCCTCTCTCGTCGCATAGCCGCACCATCTGTCACATTGGCTTCCAGTCCTGCCACCGCTGGGGAAGACAGGACCGGACGGTTAAGCAAGATAATTTGAGGTTCCAGGCGGAAAGTGATGCTGTGGACCGAATTGTGTGTATTTAATAGTAGGACACCTGCCCCGTGCCAGGGAGCCCAGCAGTCAGTTGTCCTGGGGCAGGTGTTCCTGAGGAAACAGGTGCGTCAGTCAGCTTTCGTCCCTTACGCTCTGGTAACAGACTACCCAAGTCTCGGTGGCCTGTGGACATAAAGGACTTCCCACGCGCATGATGTGGCTTTTCTGGGTTGGCTGCAGTTCTTTCCATGTTTTCTCCGTTCACGCAGGAGCGGCTGCCCCCCCTAGACTGCAGCTCCCAGGCCTAGAGCAGGGTGAACAGAAGAGAGGCAGGACCCGGCCAGGTTCCTAGAGCAGCCACCCGGATGTGCTTTACGTCACTTCCTCTCACATTCCACTGGCCAAAGCACGTCACATGGCCCAGCCCAGCCGCACGAGGGGAAATGTTCCCATTTCGTCTCATGTCAGAGGGGAGCCCTGAGCAGCAGGCCCAGCAGGAAGGGGCGGCAAATGTTTTGAATAAATAGTTCAAGCTACCAAAACACCACAGATGTATATTCTTGGAAACTTAAAGTTCTGAAAAATCGTGGAAGGAAAAACAAACAAATACAAAAACAAACAAAAATAAAACATGACTGGTGGGCACAGTAGAGTCCAGGGCCACCCATTCAAACCAGAGCATCAAAACCACCCCCCCCCAAAAAAAACCCACCAAAAATCATTAAACAATAAAAATCCTTTAAAAAATCCCTTACGCAGCTGAAATGACGTTTTAAATTTCCACCAAATAAATATTGCAGCAAATGTAGTCTCTAACTTTCACAAAGGGGGTGAAGGTCGTCCGATGGGAGGGGTGAAAGGGCGGGGTGGGCTGGTCACTGCGGCAGGGGCTAAGCAGGAGGGCCCCGGAGGCGTCCTGTGGAAGCAGGTCCTGGCTGCTCCCAGAGCACAGGAAGCCGGCTGGTGGCCTGGCCCGTGGTGCTGTGTGTCTTTCTCTAGCTTAGATTAGGATGCATCTTACAATAAGCACTTCCAAGTAGGCAGGGCCCATTGCCCAGCTAGAGTATGGGAGAGAAGAGGTATGGATGGTCCTTGTGGGCCATGGCGCATTCTCGACGGGGGCGGGGGAGGGGGGCTGTGCGCCACGGTAGGTGTGACTGCTTTCACCCGTTATCATTGTCCTTGGGTGGTGCAAAATTGATAGGCTGAGAAAAGTTGCATCTGAACCAAAGTGCCTTCAAAAGAATCCTCACATCATCCCCTGATTTAGCAACCAGTTATAATCTTATTGACAAATGCAGAAACATGTAATCTCCCCGAACAGAATCCAGTCTAATTCAGTTGGTGCCTGAAGACAGCAGAAACGGGGCACGTCGCCCGGGAACTCAGAACACTAGGCGATGCGTGGCAGGTGGGAAACCAAATGACACGTGGGGACCAGCACGTCTGCTGGGGACCAGACTCGAGGCTCTGAGGCCTCGGACTTCAGTTAGTGTGAGCCCTGCAGGACTTTCGCCTTATGTGTGGTGCGGGCTTCGTGTACCAGTGGCTTGTCGTTTAAGTAGGTCACTATTCTTTTACAAAAAGTAATGGCTTGCGCTTATCAAGCATTTGCCCTGTGCCTGGAGTTATTGCAACCGCTGCGCGTGTATTAACTCATAGCCTCAGGAGGTAAGTTTCAGGGTTTTCCCACTTTCCACAAGGGGACACTGAAACAAGGAAAATAGCTCTGAGTTGTAAGTACTTCCCAGCAAATTAACAGTAGACAAAGTGTATATTCAAATATGTGATATCTCTATGCTGCATTTAATACCTACGGTAGGCAGAGCAATAGTCCTGCTGGAAGATGTCCATGTCCTCGTCCCCAAATCTGTGACTACGTGGCCTTACATGGTAAAGGGACCTTATAGATGGGATCATGGACCTCAAGATAGGGAGATTATCCTGGATTATCTGAGTGGAACTAATCTCATCATCGGAGCCCTTAGCAAAAGGACAATCTGCCTCTGTCGGGAAGAAGAGGCAATTGGAAGACATTCAGCAAACAGGATGTCACGGAATCCAAACATGAGAAGGATTTGTGTGTCACCATGGGCTCTGAGATGCAAGGGCCCATGTGCAAGGACTGCAGAGAGGCCACAGCTGACAGCCAGGGAGGACGTGGGACCCTCAGTCCTGCAACAGCAAGGAACTGGATTCTGCCAACAGCTGGAACAAGCTTGGGAGGCCATCATCCTTCTAAGCATCCGGACACGCACTTGGTCTAGCTGACCCCTCTGTTTCCGCCTTCCGCAAGCCAGGGTAAGCAGCCTAGCCAACTGGACTTCCGGTCTGCAGAACTATGTTGTAATACCTGTGCACCGTTTTAAGCCCCTCAGTCTGTGACCATTTGTGACAGCAGCGAGGGGGAACTCATACCATTGGAAAAGCTTGGAGGAGCAACATTGGACCATGGGGTATGTCCCTCGCTCACCCCTCCCCAGAGAAGGAGGGGTTTCCTGGTGGATTTAGGAGGAGAAAGAGGGCGTGCTCATTTCAGCCTGTTCCCCTCGCTCTGCTCTTGGGGATCTTTCTGCCCACGGGGAACATCCGTCCTCATGCCATGTCTTAGGAAGAGCCTGCAGCAGGTTGCCCACCGTGCCAGTCTCTGAGTGGGGGAGTTTAACTCTTTGGTGAACGGTTGACAAGCCCACTTCAGTTACTGACCTAACGTTCTATTCTTGGATGCAGCTATTACTAGTAATAAAACTAGCATATTTATTCGCATCTGTCTGACTTTGGCTTCTGACTTTCAATTGGTTCAGAATTCAGGGAAACAGGAGATAATTTATTCACCCTCTAAAATCCCAACGCTTCGTTCTGAACATACCATCCCCATCCCCTCTGTGCACCACTCAAACCCCTACGAGGGCTTTTAGGACCCTTCATGATCTGGTGCCCCAAAGCTCTAGCTTAGCGCTGCCCAGTAAAAATATAATGCATAACCACAAATACAGTTTTCAGTTTTCTAGTAGTCATGTGGAAAACTGTAGAAACAGATGAAATTAATTTTAATAATATATTTTATGTTACCCAATATATCTGACATATTATCATTTCAACATATTATCAATATAAAAATTGTCAATGAGATATTTTGCATCCTAAGTATTTGAAATCCAGTCTATATAGCTGGATCTACAGTGGATTTATAGTGTAAGTCTATGAATTATGGATTTATCTATAATTACAAATTATAGATCATCTATAAGTTTATAGTGTGAACTATAAATTCAGTGATTTACAGCTGGATTTGAAGTCCAGTTTGAAGTCCAGCTGCAACACGTCTCAACCTGGACCAGTCACGCCTCAGGTGCCTGAGAGCCACAAGGGCCGAGGTCACCCTACTGGACAGAGAGCCACAGGTACAGAGGCCACCCCACTGGACAGAGAGCCACAGGGGCCGAGGCCACCCCACTGGACAGAGCAGGTCTAGCCTTGTTTGGGCCACTCCCACCTTCAACCTCTCCTCTCTAACACAGTCCCTGTCTCTCACTTCTCCCATTGTTGTATCCTCTCTCCTGGCCCCTATTTCCTTGGTTTGAAACACTCTGCCACCTCCTTCTTTTGGAAACTTCCTACCAGTGATTTTGATCCTAGTTTTCTCTAGGAAGTCTCTCTTGACTCCCTGCATTGGTTAGTTGTCTCTCTCTGGGTGCCCGAAGCATCCTGCAATCCCTCCCCCTGGAACTGTGAAACGTCGCTGTAATGGGAGCCTCCGCGTCCGTGTAGCATACAGGTTACCAAGTGAGCTCATTCCTAATGCAACCACAAGAAATCACCAAAATCAAATCTTTCTTTAAAGCCATTGAAGAAAGAAGGACACAAGGACATCTAAAAGAACTCAACAACTCCAAAGGGACACATCCTCCCTAGGTGACCAGGAGACCAGTGGGTAAAACTGGGGACAGGGAGAGCAGCACAAAAAGCCTGCGGAGAAGGGAGGAGGAAGCAGCCTGACGCAGCCGACCCAGGGCCAGTTTGCTGGGTTTGGACGTGGAGACACCCCATGTATTAGCATGATCTTTCCACCTTAGTAATACTTGTAAGTGAAGTTTTTGCTGAGAAAGTAAAGGCTGCGCCGGAGCAAGGAAGACCTTTCACGAGTTCTGTGTTTCAGCCTCAAGGTTTCGCAGACTTGCGGCTTGTGTGTTGTGATTTTGCAGCGTCCAGAGCCAGCCGCCTTGGCTCCATCCAACCCACAGACCGGCCCCCTAGAGGTCTAGCAGACCCACCATGTCACAGTTTCGAGGTCTAATAGTGTCACAGTGTTTGGTCCTAGGGGTCTTCTCAAAAAAAAAAGAGAGAGAGAGAGAGATCTGAACTGACTTGGAGTAACCAAAGCTTTAGTAAATGCTCCAATCCAACTTCTGTGAAGACCCCTACCCACCCACTTGGATGGCTAAATTAACGCAATGGGCCATTCCAAGGATTCTCCTGGGTTGCTACTGGGCGTGCAAAATGGTGCTATCACTTTGTAAAACCATGTGGCACTTTCTTATGTGGTTAAATCTACCCTATGGTCCAACAATTCGATGCCTAGGTATTGATGAAGAAAAACAAAAATCCACATCCACAAATCGACTTCTAAAATGCCCATAGCAGCTTATTCCTAATAGCCAAAACTGGTAATAAGTCCAATGTCCGTTAGCAGAAGAATGAATAAAACAACAAAAGCAATGTAGACTATTCATACAATGGAATACTACTCGGCAACAAGAATGGGTCACTACTGATACGTGTAACTATGCAGATGAATCTCAAACACATGATTTTGTGCAAAAGAGCCAAACACAAAAGAGAACACACATGTTTTATTTCTGTGAAGTTCTAGAGTGGGAAAGCAAGGGTTGTCTGGGTGGGGGAGGGACCGACTAAAAGGAACATGAGTTTATGTTTCAGGGAAATGTAAATATTTAATACTTTATGTCATTTCTGAAATGAAGTTGTGTTTAGAGGGGCATATACATTAGTCTAAACTCTTCAAACTGTGAACTTAGAATGGGTGCATTTTATGGTACACAAATCTTACTTCAATAAAGTTAATTTTTAAAAATCGGTTATAACCACTAACTCAGGGTTTCTCAACCTTGGTACCTCTGATATTGTGTTCCAGATGGTTTTTTTGTCACTGTGCAGGGCTGTCCTGTGCATTGCAGGATGTTTAACAGCACCCTGGTCTCTACCCATTAAACGTCATTAAGCCCCAGCTGTGACCACAGACAAGAAGGCACATCTCCATACGTTTTCAAATGTCCCTTTAGTGGAGGAAAAAAACACCTTTCCTCTGCCCTCTTAGGCTTGGTGGCTTGGGCCTGATAATTAAACTGACAAAAGACAGGTTAACAGGAGGAGAAAACCAACTTATTTACACATGCAATACACGTACACGCAGAACTCAGGGATGAGTAACCGGAAGAGCAGTTAGAATTCGGGCTTATGTCCCATCTTAACAAGTGAAGGGGAGGGGGAGAAAATGAGATTTTGGAGAGATAAATGGATTTTCAGGGGGACAAACAGGAGATAAGAAAGTTTGTGATAATGTTTGCACAGGCACGAGCTGGTCTTCCTGTCTCCTTCGGGGCCATAAAACTCCCTTGGAGAAGGGATTTGGGGAAGGTTTTATTCTCTTTCTACCTTCTGGGAGTAGATTTGCCCTAAAGAGGAATTTATGGCAATCTCGTTTCCCAGAAGTTGATGCCTTTAATCAGATAAGGGAAGCTCTGAGAAGGATTTTTTCCTGCAGCTGTAGAATTTCAAATGTCTTCAGCATAAAATAATCTTTATACTAAAGCGGCATATTTTGGGGCGGCATATTCTGATCCCATAATCGTCTCCAGGGCAAAGTTGCCCACAGTTGACAAATGCTGTGCTAGCCTAGCTCTCTTCGCTTAGCCAATTCATTCATTCATTCATTCATTCACCCATTCATTCAACAACGACTTACTGAGTTCTGCCCTGTGTTGGGCACTGTCGTGAGCATCCGGAACAGGGAACAAAAGAGACATACAGCCCTGCCCCCACGAGTTTCCACCCCAGCAGGCCTAGGGAGACACATTTTAAACGAGTGCCTCCCTGGAGTGGGCAAAAGATAAGGTGGTGGTGGTGGGGGTGGGGGGGTGGGGGCAGGAGTGCCGGGGTGGGATGCAGACTGCTGTTTTGAGGCCTCACTGAAAAGCAGGACTGAGCAAAGGTGTGAAGGGGTGAGGGCACCCGCCCTGCTGCTCCCCAGGGCCGCCACGTGTCCTGTGTGGAAGGAAACTCAAGGAGGAGCCCAGAGCACTGGGAGCCGACAGAGGGAGGAGAGAAATCAGACCCGAGCTCAGAGAGGGCAAGGTGAGGCAGAGTCTCGAAGTCCCTGCAGGTCTCGATGAGGAAGGTGATGGCTCCTTGTGTACCAGGCAAGGGCAGGGCTCGAGAGATGCAGTGGAGAGAAGAGGTCAGATTCTGGGTATATTTTGGACATAAAGTCAATGAGGTTTGCTGATGGCTTGAGTTAGTTCCCTAGCACTCTGCTGAGGACAGAGATGGTGTCCTTGCTTATCTTGCTGTATGTCCACCATAATTCCTGGTGCATAGAGTGGCACTCAACAGACAATGGATGTTGGGTGGATGGATGGATGATAGATGGATGGATGGATGGGTGGGTAGGTGATTAGATAGATGGGTGGGTGAGTGGATGTCTGGATGGATGGATGAATGTCTGGATGTCTGGATGGATGGATGGATAGATGGGTGAATGGATTGGGGAGTGGGTGGGTAGGTTGGTAGGTGGATAGATGGATGGATGGATAGATGGGTGAATGGATGGGGGAGTGGGTGGGTAGGTTGGTAGGTGGATAGATGGATGGATGGATATCTGGATGGATGGATGGATGGATGGATGGATGGATAGATGGGTGAATGGATGGGGAGTGGGTGGGTAGGTTGGCAGGTGGATAGATGGATGGACGGATGTCTGGATGGATGTCTGAGCAGGTGTGTAGGTGGCTATGTGGGTGGATGGATGATGGATGGATGAATGGACACTACATGCTCTAATTTGTTATAATGATCAGGTATGTTATATATAAAGGCCTTTTACCACTGCCTGACACTTTTTTATTCATTTAATGAATGAATGGCAGCTTTTAATTCTTTTTATTTCAAATAAAGATACTACTGACTTTCACTCATTGAGAAGGACATCAGTCATTTTATTTACAAAGGAACTCAACTCAGAACGACTCCTCTCCCTGCCTGCAAAGAGACTTCATTCCGAGCAGAACAAACAGGTGCTGAGAACAGCTGAATTGATGCCCAGTCACTCACTGAAGCCTAAATGTGGGACCCTTATGCCAGGTCATCAGCCAGGCAGTGGAAATACCACCGTTGGGGTCAGGCTTCCTGCTGGTCCTGCTCCTGCAGTTATGCATAAGAGCATCAGGACTTATTTTGGCTGGTAAAGTGAGCGCCGGACACAGAAGCCACTGCTGCCTGTGAGATCTAACAAACGTGAGGTACAATTCTGGAGTAGCTTGTTGCTACAGACAAGCCTGCTTTGAATAGAAATGCTCACGGCAGGGCTTCGAAAGGCTCAGGGCTGAATTTGCCCTGTGACTGCTCCCCGCAGCTGCGAGGACAGGAGCACAGCCGCCTCCCATGAGCGCAGCCCTGCGTCTTCAGGTAGCAGACAGACAGACAGACACACCGCTCGGGAGCATCGGGTAACATCTGGAACACAACATTTGTCTTAGAAGTGTAACTGTTATCTTCTACCCAGGGTCCTGACTCAAAGTTATTTCTGTTGATTAATGTTCTCTCTCCTCTGTACCTCGAGATGACACCAGCGATTCATTCGTTTGTAGATAAAAAATTTCGCGTTTCAGTGGGAACAGCGCTGCCTACAGCGCACCCTCTGAGTGATCAGATTCCGGCCCTTCCGTTATCTCCCAGCTACTCTGAAACTCTGTGAATCGTAGGTAAGTAATAGATATGTAAATGCTGTCCTCCCCGAATTGACTTCCTCTTACTTTGTAAAACACAATTTTATCTCCATTTGCAATTTATCTCCACATTCCTTACTAGATATAAATTTGTGCTGTTTTGACTTTTCCTTTGAACTGGTTATACCATCTGCCTGGCTCCTCATAGCACAGGAGTAAAATAAATTCTCTAACAAGTGTTCATTTTTAGATCTGTATGCCAGTCTTGTTTTACCTTTTTCTAAAAATTACCTTTAACGCATTTAGCAGACATTTGCTGAACAGCAAGCAGTTTTGCACCAAGGACAGTGGCAGATACTGGGGGTGTCACCTAACTGAACCGGCGTCCGCTTGCTCGGGGCAGTGAAGCCAGACTCGGATGCCGAGATTTGCAGCGGGAGAAATGGGCGCTTACTGTGCGGTGCCAAGCAAGGGGCGTGGGCAGCTAACGTTAAGACCCCAACTCCCCGATGGCTTCTAAGGAAGGTTTTTAAAGGCAGGGGTACATGTCAGGAAAGCAGAGTCAGGGCAAAATTGTGAACCAAGACATGGAGATTACAGGTCAGCTTGGCCCGTGAGTGGGTGTAGCTTCCCCCAGGCCCCTCAGGAGGAAATTTGGAACAAAGAACCATGGTCTGAGTTCAGTCCTGGGTCCTCCCTTCTCTGAGATCTATATGATAGCTTTTCCATTTGGCAGGGGTTTCTGAAAAACAACTCAAGAACACATGTTAGGATGTTCTCTTTCAGTTTCTGCAGGGAACCAAAGCACCGTGAGCCTCTCTCTGGGGAGACTGTGGTACCCGCTCCTGTCTATCGGGCTGTCATTTACTTTTTAAGGCTAGCTGGGTGGCTGGAATTTCCCTTGGAGGAACTCAAGATTTTTTTCTTTATTTCCATGTTTGGGAGGCCTCCCAAGCAGGACCCTAACAGGGGTCCCTGCTGCATCTCGGGCATTCAAAGGTGAACAGCGCAGTTCCTGTTCAGAAGGCCGTGACGTTTCCCACCACGGAAGAGAAGGCTGAGCCAATGCAGCAGGTTCCTTCGCGACTGTCTGCAGCCTTGGACCTCGGAGCTGCTTTCATAAGACCCGAGGCCAGACCAGACAATGCCCGCCTTGTGCCTGGCTCAGTGATGTCAGTGGTTTCCAGAAGCTGTATCTCATGTTGCTGTGGTCATCTGCCATTTGGACTATACATATTTGCATATACTGCTTTTGAAGTGTATTTTATAATTCAGGAAAACAGTGCATGCTCACTGTGGAAACTTTGGGAAATCCAGAGGAGCATGAAAAAAAAATCCTGCATTATTCTCATGAATCCCAAAACCCTCGCTACCGTCATCTCCTCCCCGGCCACCCAGCAGGTGCGTCTACCTCCTCCTCCATCCTCCTATCTCTTTCCTGTAAGGCTGGTGGCAGGCACCCCCCCCCCCAAAGCTGTAAAAGAAGAAGAAGCCGACTGTGCCCGCCAAAAATAACTGAACGCGGATGATAAGCCAGACGCAGGCAGTTTCGGTTCCCGGGACTGTGCCGCAGACTCCGTTTCTCGGAACCCGCCAAAACCCTCAGCGGAAAATCCCCAAACTCGCTTCAGGCAGCATAAAAAGCCCTCGCCCCTCCAAATGCGCACGACTTCTCTGGCCCCATTTCTCGGACCCGTGAACCTTGCCCGGGAGCGCTCAAAAAAGCCACGTTGTTTGGCCCCCCACTCTTTCTTTCTCCTCGCTGCTAAAAAAACTTTACATTTCCCTCCCCAGCGCCAAACCCCTCAGTAGGATGATCTGAGCCTGTTCCCACTCTTCCTCTGGGCCACTCTCGCCCAGCCCAATCTGCTCCGGTACCCGACCGAGACAGACACCTGCTGCTGAGGCCATCGGCGACCTCCGTTGCCTAAGTCCAGGGGAGGTGCGTCTCTCCAAGTCTGGGCCTCCACCCCCCACAGCGCAGTTGGGCACTCTCTTTTTGGGGACACGCTTTCCCCCCTGCTCTTCCACTCTTCCACCTTGCTTGGATTTCCCTCATATTTTCAGCCTCATTTTACCGCACTCGTTAGCAGGCTCATTCTTCCTCTACCCTGTCTCAATGTTGCAGTTCCTTGAAGCTTAGCCTTAGCCCTGTCCTTCTTCTCTCCCGCCTCCCTTTTCTCTCTCCGCGGTGCCATCTATGGCGGTTGCTTCACAGCCACACGCTGTCCAGAGACCCCAGTGATGCCTCCGGCCCATTCCCCTTGGAACTCGGACCCGTACATCCAGTGATAACAGCTTGCACTTACTGGGCTCTTCTACCTGCCAAACGTGTTTCCAGGCACTTCCTGTGTTATTTCCCTTAATCCTCACGACGACGCTGTGAGGGTGGCCTCACTGCTAATGAAAATATTTCACAAATGAAGAGACCGAGGCCCAGGGGCATAAGGTAACCGTCCAGGTGGCAGAACCAGGAGGTGGTGGATTCAGGATCTAGACCAGGCCGTCTGACCCCTGCACATACAGCGCTGTGCTGAGGAGGCCCCACGGACGCACCTGCACTGGCCCAGCTGACCCCCAAATACCCACCCTCTGTCTCAGCAGCTCCTCCAACTCGACGTCCCCTCCTTGACCCAGCCCCTTTGCCGTGCTCCGTAAGTCAGCAAGTGACATCATCGTCATTCAGTGAACGCATCATCACCTGACCCACGGATGACATCATCATCACCCAGTCGATGACGCCATCTTCCACCCAGCGAATGACATCATCATTCCCCCAGTGGATGTCCCTGGCTCCCATCCGATGGCACCGTCGTCTTCCTGGGGAGTAGCGGCGTGATCCTCCAGTGACAGCATCGTCATAACCCCATAAGCAACACGGTCACCCCTCCATCTCGGGGAACCTTCCAGCTCTCCATCTCACACGTGTTGGGGTGGCCACTCACCTGGGGCTCTCATGGAATTCTGATCCTTGTTTTCAGAGGACTAGCTCAGTTTGGAAGTAAACAGTGATGTCTGAGCATCGATGCTAGACTGCAAACCACACGCGAGGAGAGATTGAACTCGTTCTTGGTCTCTCGCCACTACTCCGGGAGCTAAATAAATATTTCTCGGGAGAATTAATTCAAGTATTTTGTTAGTCTCCTTTTCACGCCGGTAGTTAATGTGAGTGAAGGATATTGTGTAATCTGATTGTAAGTGTAGGGCAGAGATAGCGTGAAGGGCAATTTTAGTGCCGGGTGGTTTGTATTCTTGCATAGCTATAAATCTCAAGAAAATTCAGTGACTCTGGCCATTTAACATGAGATCTGAAGCAGAAAATAGCTATCGTGTGTTTCTCTGTTTTTGAGGTGAAAGAAAGTATCATTCTCTTTCTACAGTGCCCAAATATTATAAATCAATGGCTTCAAAATGTGTGGAGTGGGGTGCAGCGGCTCACACCTGTAATCCGGGCACTTTGGGCCCAGGCAGGAGGATGGCTGGAGGCCCGGAGTTAGAGGTTGCAGTGAGCTCATGACGCCACTGCAGTCTGGCCTGGGTGACAGAGTAAGACCCTGTCTCAAAAAAAAAAAAAACGTGTGGAGAATATCTGGACATCTCATCTGGTGTCAGTGTTGCTTACAGGTGAGGTGGAGGGGCGGATCGAAAACCTGCCTAACAGGCACAGTGAGGGGCTCACTTAGAGCTGTGACTCAAGCATTACGACAGTGATCCACGTAACCAAAACCATTTGTGCCCCCTTAATATTGTGAAAAAAAAAGTGCTGTTTGTGGGTTGCCTTGGGTAGATGTCTGCTCTCCCCTGCCGTATCTAAGCCTGGGCAGAAGCTGAGTCACAGTTTCTGGGAGTCCCCATTCCACCCACCCCTGCCCCCCCAAAATAAGCCCACTCCAAAAGCCGCGGCGAGTCATCCCTATTTGACTGATGTCATCACGGGGAAAGAAATGGAGACGAGCATTCACGCCGCAGACCACACAGTGGGAACATCTCAGACATACCCCCATGCCAGCCCTGCCGGTCCGGGGTCCCTCTGTGTCTGTGGACACCCCTCGCTCTCATTCTCTCCCCCAAGACGGGGCTTCCGCCTGCCAGCGGGCCCTTCCTTCCGTCTCTCCCTCCCCAGCTTCCTCCCTCCGTCTCCCACCCTTGAGCAGAATAAGTCAGCACCTTATTCTGCCCCAGCACCCCACACCCTTGCCTAATACTAAAGGCCACCGCGGAACGTGACTGTTTACACTGAGCAAACAGGAAACCCTGCACAAGAGCCAACTGCCTTGGAAGGAAGGAGCGCTGCAAACAACAGGTGCATAAGCAGCTTCTGGCAGATTGCGGGCTGTTCAGAAGGAGGAGTCTCAGACGTATTTTTGATTCAAAGTTGAATCATGAATACTCTCTGTTGTCATAGTTCTTAGGGAGAATATAAAAGTAAAAAAAAAAAAAAAAAAAAGCACCTAAAATGTGTGGTAAGTGTATAGGTGTTTTTATAATCCCAGTACTTGATACTTTCCAAGTGATGGCTACTGACAAGTGTTGTTTGCTTTGCCGAAATTTAGTCACGCTCCCAAACCTTCTCCTGGGCCCATAGGTGCACTGTCTTATAAAATCCAGTGGGTTTTTTTTTTTTTTTTTTTGAGATAGTGTCTCATTCTATCTCCCCAGGCTGGAGTACTGTGATGTCATCATAGCTCACAGCAGCCTCACACTCTTGGGCTCAAGCGATCCTCCTGCCTCAGCCTCCCGAGCAGCTGGGACTACAAGCATGCACCACCACGCCCATCTAACTTTTCTATATTTTGTGGAGACAGGGTTTCTCTATGTTGCTCAGGCTGGTCTCAAACTCCTGGCCTCGAGCAATCCTCCTGCTTCAGCCCCCAGAGTGCTAGGATTACAGGTGTGAGCCACCACGCCCTAAAATCCAGTTTTAATTAAAAGAACCTGCTAAGTCAGTTTAGCCAGAACCCCCGCCTCAGTATCTGGTCACCCTCACTATCTGATGGGTTTTTCCTCCTCCACCCTCCCCCGGGTGGTATCTGGTCACCCTGGTTTGTCACCAGCAAGAATCCTATTAGGTGGGTTTAGCCAGGATCCCCCTCACCCCGGATGTTTCCTCCTAGTCATTTTCCACCCACTGAACCTCCATGCTCCTTGGCTATAAATCCCCACTCGCTGTGCTGTGTTCAGAGTTGAACTCATTCTCTCTTCTCCACCACAGAATCCCAAAGCAGTGGTCCCTCCACCGTCGCAGTGGTCCTGAATAAAGTCTTCCACTCTGTGCTTTAATAAGCATCATTGAATAGTTTTTTCTTTGACACTACACAGGATTAGAAATGGACCTAACCAAGCACGAGCCCTTCATTGGCCATACTTGCATGCAGAAGTTCACCGGTTTCTACAGTGTTGTGGGGTGGACATGAAAATGCTCGAATTGTAAGTGGATGCTTGCGGAGGTACAACCCGCTCAGTCAGTGACACGCTTAGGAGCTTACATGAATCAGTTGACAGATTGACCCTCAGCTAATTCTGAAGTCATTACCCAAGGTAATGAATTTTGTATTGGTCGGGGGGGGGGGTGTCTCCAGTAAGTTAACTGTTGGCATAGAATACATGTGAATATACATTTTGTTTTTGTGATGTTTAAAATTTCAGAATTTCACCATGTGCCACACTGGTATCCACAGGACACAGTTGAAAAACAAAGACGATGGAACAAATTTAGCTCCTGTTTAGCAATGTAAGAATAGGTGTTTTTCTTTGTTTATTCGCTTTTTAAATGTTGTCAAATTTTACAGAGTAGTCCATCTGACTTATGGTATGCAGGATCTTCTACAGGATGGATATTTTCAGGCAACGTAGAAGAAGGTGCAGATTAACTCAGCCAGCATTTGTGAAAATACAATCTAACTTTGTTTGTTGAGTTTGGTTTCAAGAAGACAAAGTTCTTTAAAGCCACTGTTTCTTGAGTTCTCCATGTCATTATCTGATCGGTCTGATGGAACAAACTGTATACAAATACCATATTTCCTGAGCACCTATAACTTTCATAATATCTTTTAATTACCTTCATGCATGTGATGCAGATTGTTAGGCATCAGATTTGAGGACACGAACATTTACCTTCCAACCCTGTGCACGTGACATTCTAGCGCCCCAGGAAATGGAGCAGAGAAGGACAGCACCAACTCCATTATTTTTTCTTCCTCTATCCTCGGCCAGACGCCCCCGCCCACTTTTTAGGTGACCTGGGCTGCGCTGTCTGTCACCTCCTCCCTCCTCCATTCTGTGTCTCCGTTCTCTGCATTTTAGGAGACTGACTCAAGTTCATTCTTCAGATCATTTATCTGATGTTTTGCTTATTTTGCTCTTTATTTCTTCCAGAGCTGATTTAAGTTGTTGTATTTGATGAGATTTTATAATTTGTGACGTATACCCACGAAAGAGTGGGTGATATATAAATGAATGATGAAAAGCTCTATTGTAACATAAATATTCATTTACCTACCACTGAAGCAAAGAAATAGCACTTAATGGTGAACAGCCCCTTCCCCACCAAGATGTGCCCTTTCTAGTCTCAGTACCCTGGGTACACCTTCCTTTGATAACCACATCCCAAATTTTCTGTTAATTCTTCCTTTGGCAGATTTTTTTTACTACCTAATTATTTTCGTATTTATTTTTGTCAGTTTTGAAACCTTACACACGTAGGCTAACACGGTGTGTACTTTTCCGACTTATTTAGAGGTCTGTCCATGTTGGTGCATGTAGGTATAATACATCATCCTTGCTGTCACACAGTCAGTGGGGTGCTGGTAAATATTTAACAACCGGCTCTTGAGAACCAAAGCTCCAATCTGTACCATTTGCCCATTTCCGTGGTGTAAACACCTCCACCATAGCAGAGTTCAACCTACTACGACATGTAGCCGCTTCGAGTAGAGATCAGGGGAGAGGTGCACATTGGCTTTTGCAAGACAGCATGAGCTGGCTCTACCCGTCACTCTGAGTGAGTATTTCACCGTGAGAATATACATCTTATTTATCCATTCTACAGCTGGGTTGTTTTTTAACTTGTTTGCTATTATGAACGATGCTGTTAAAAACAGGTTTGGGTGTGCTTCCTGGTACATACGTGTCAGAGTTTCTTCATGAGCTAAACTTTGTCGGAGGATATGTGCGTGTTCACTTCACTGGGTACTTCGCAGGGTAGTGGTGTTTAGTGATCATTCTGTCTGCTCCCCTGAAGGTGTGGCCACGTGGCAAGTTTTAGCCAGTGGCTTGACCAGAAGTAACTGTGTCAGTTGGCCAAAGGACGGAAGAGCCAACACGCAACCTCCCCGCTGTATTTGCTCTGCCACTGGGACCCCTTACAAACAACGCACCCTCTGTCAGCCCCAGTCCCTGAGGGACCCAGGGACGCAGAGAACACCTTCCGCTGTCTCATCAGTCACATACTGCAAGGCGGAAATAAACCTGTGAGGTTTAAGTACCAATTTCATACAGGCTTAATAAATATAGACTTACATTAAGTCCTGACACAAGGCTGGGCTTATCATACAACCTTTAAGAGTATCTTGACTATTTGGAGACATTTTCACTTTGCTATGAATTTAAAATTTAGCCTTTCATGTTCCATGAAAAGCCTTGGAAGTATTGTGAATAGAGTTTCATTTAATTTGGGCAAAATTGAGAACTTTGTTATTGAATCTTTAAACAAAAGTCTTTCAAGATTCTGTAATTTTTCTCTCTGAAAATTTTGATGTTGTCGTTAGATTTATTTCTGGATAGTTTATATTTTGGATGCTGTTGTGAATATCTTCTTCTTTTAACCTAAATTTCTGCTGGTTGATGTTAGTCTATAGAAATGAGATGGTGAGCCAGCAGGCCCTGCTCAGTAAGGAGTCGTGAGACCCAAACCGAGGTCTCTGCTACAACAGGAGGTGGCGGAGAAGCCTCTGAAACCAGCTAGAACCAAGACGGCCATGAAGAATGACCTCGGTCACCCTCACTGCTCATTATACCTGCTTCTAATGCAGTAGCTACTAAAAGAAACTCCCACCAGGGCAACACAGTTTAAAAATGTCACAGCAACTCCCAGAAGTGACCCTATATGGTTTAAAAGGGGGAGGGACCCTCAGTTCCAGGAACTCCAAACCCCTCTCCCAGAAATCTTATGAATAATCCTCCCTCCGCTTAACATAAAATGAAATAAAAGGTATAAAATAACACTCCAGAAAGTCACCCAGTGCGTTACTCTGAGAGATGCCGCTGCCCTGTCTGCTGAGCAGCTCCCCTTTTTCTCTTTTCTTACTTTAATAAACTTGCTTTTGTTTTACCGTCAGCTCACTCTTGAATTCTCTCCCGCGGGAAGCCTAGAACCCACTTGTCCTTCAAGCAGAGCCCCGTTTTGGGGTCTACTTTCCTGTATCAGAAATTTGTCTGAATTTGTATACAGATTTTGTATCAAAAATTTTACTGAATTCTTTCAGTAATTTGGATGTTTAATCCGTGCATTGTTTTAATTTTCAATTTCGGCATCATCTGTAGACAGTGTAATAGTCTGACTGTGCTTCTGATGTCTGACGGCTGCCAGATTTCACCTCCCTTCCCCGGTCCTCCTCTGCGCCGCACCTGAGCAAGCTGATCAGCAGCCCCGGGGCTTCTCTCCTTTGTGGTCTCACAGCTCCAGATGCCAAGTTCAAACCACTCAGGCCTCAGGGCTCGCACATGGGAACCTTCCTGCTGGTTTCGCCACCTGACTGCAGTAAAAACCCCGGTCAGTCTGCTCAGCCCGATTCCTCAGGCCATTTTCAGACCAGCCTGGGAGTCACCCTGCTCTCCCCAGAAAGCCTCCTAGGTGAGTAACACACCATTCCATACCGGTGTGCACGTGTGGCGCTGTCCGTCAGACCCCAACCGCAGTTTGAGGAGGGAGTTTAGACCATCTCTGCTGGGTGACTATAAGATAGTAACACTTTTCTTTTTTTCACTCCAATTTTATGTTTTTGTTTTTCTTGCTTTACTGAACTAGCTAAAACGCTTACTATAATGCAATGTTAAATACAAGTGCGGTGTGAACACCGTGGTCTTCCACATCATTCACTTTGCTTCTTCGCTACCGAGGATGAAATTCGCAGTAGTGTTTCTTAAGTACACTAGCTAACAAATCGAAAAAGTTCTCTCTTTTTTCTTAGTTTATGACGAAATTTTGTCTTGGATTGATGTTAGAAGTTATCAAAAACCTATTTTTGCATTTGTTCAGATAATCATGATTGTTCTCCTTTAATCTATTAATGTGGTAAACCGCCTCAAGTGATTTCTTAGTGCTAACTCCACCCTGCATGTCCGAAATAAGTTCAGGTTGCTCATCTTTATTAACAGTTGAAATCATGCTGGATTGTTCATTAGTATTTTGTTTAAGATTTTAAAAAGAAAAGAGAGGACTGCAATTTTTCTTATAGTTTTACATATAGTTTTATACAGATTTTATAATTAAGGTGGTACTAGTCTTAAGAAATAAATTGGGAGAAATTTTATCTTTTCCTATATTTTGGTATTTTTTAAAACACGGAATAATTTGTTTTTTGAATATTTGGGGAGATTTCCATTTTTCATTTGTTTAAATTTTTTAATGTATCGGAGCAAATGTATTCATCATATTTTCCTACTAGTTTCATGCTGTAACACCATCTTTCACATTTTTTATTTGTGCCTTTTCCCATTTCTAGATAAATCTTGCCAGAAGTTATCAATTTCATTAGATATCTTCGAAAACCAACATTTTTAGCTTTGTTGAGGCTCTTATACTCATTTTGCATTTATTCTATTATTTGCTCTCTGCCTCGTTTAGATGAGTTATTTTCTCATTAATTTGCAGACAGTCTTCTAACACCAGCACTGAAGGCTTTATATAGATGGACCTGGTATGTTTTAATATGTACTATTTGGATTTTTTAATTCCACATCTATTTTAATTTCTATTATGGCTTATTCTATGACTAATGAGTTATTTAGAAGTGTATTTCTTGATTTCCAGACACAGGATTTTCATAGTTATGTTTAAAAATTGATTTCTAACACTCATTTTTAGATAAGAACATAGTCCTTGTGATTCAATCCTTTGTTAAATGTTGAGACTTAGTTTACCACTTTATGTGTTTGAAAAGACCATGTATTCTCTTGATTGTAGCACTCTATGTGCCCGTTCGGTCAGGTTTTTAAAATTGGCTCATTCAAATGGGCCATATACATGTGAGTTTTTTGGTGGTATTATCCTACCAATTCCCAAATGAAATGTTAATATCATCTCAGTATGATTTTGCATTTGTGTGTTTCTCTTTTTAATATTTTTAAATTTTGGCTTTATGTGTAGTGTTCCATGCTATTAGGTGCACATGGTAGCCTCTGTTTATCCGCAGGGGTACCTTCCAAGGTCCCCGTGGATGCCTAAGGCTGCAGATAGCATTGACCCTATGTGTACTATGTTTCTTCCTGTACATATCATGCATAGCTATGATAAGGTTTAATTTATAAATGAGGCACAGCAAGAGATTAACAGCAATAACTAATAATAAAATAGAACAGTCGTGACAACATAACGTAATAAAAGTTACACGAACGTGTTCTCTCTTGCTCTCTCAACATATCTTATCGTACCGCACTCGCCCTTCCTCTTGTGACGGCGTGAGATGGCAAAATGCCTACGCCCTGAGACGAAGCGCGGTGAATGACGTAGGTGTTGTGACGCGGCATTCGGCTACTGTGACCTTCTGATGCAGAGTCAGGAGGACCATCTGCTTTGGGTGACCCCGGATCACTGGGCCATGCCGGTGTCACGGTTGGGTGTC
The DNA here is from genome assembly GCA_004363605.1 of Indri indri. Lineage (NCBI taxonomy): Eukaryota > Metazoa > Chordata > Mammalia > Primates > Indriidae > Indri > Indri indri. The sequence goes on along the minus strand of RJWJ010014954.1, from coordinate 16,499 downwards.
GGGCAGAGGATGTTGGCGACTACCATGCGGGTAGCATTTACAGTGTAGACACACTGGGCAGAGGGGTGATTCACATCTGGGGGGAGGCGGGGGAGGACGGTGCAAGATTCCATCATACTACTCAGAGTGCAGAGCTTAGAACTCCCGGACGGGGTTATTTTTCCTTCCCTCAAAAACATATCATTTAAAATTTCCATTAGTAAGAGTTCGCTGGGAGTAAATTTTCTGTTTTTCATTTTTTTTCTGAAACTGTCATTCTTTCATCCACATTCCTAAAGCATATGTCTGCTCGCCTCCCACCGGTCGGTGCAGATCACACGACGGTGCTTTAGTAAAACACGAGGGGGAAGTACTGATATAATCCTGTGGCAAGAAGGGACACAGAATCTTTGTAAACTGCAACCAAAATCTATTTTTCATATTGTCTACTGAGTCTCAAGTGAGAAGCCTCGCACTCACACGCAAGCATATTGCATTGCTTTTGGTCCCATTCTCTCTCGACCCGAGTGAAATCTGGAATGCATCCTAAGAAGGACAGATGGAAGACAGGAAATGAGCATAGATTATAGTCAAATTCCCAGTGTCTGTCTTGTAAGGCAGCTCTTCTGTGCTGAGAAGAAATTTTCCCATACGCCTGTTACCTGTGCTCAGCACCTGCTGGGATGGAGGCTCCGCGGAGCAACCCCACGGTCCCTCTTCCCACTTCCTGTCTTCTCCTGTGGGGGGACTGCGGCTCCCGCTGGGGAGGGTGGAAACACCCCACAGTAAGGGGAAGACAGCAGAAGACATTTAGGTAAAAGTTGCCAGTCCCTTTCAGACGAGCAGGCTTGTTTATGAATTTTTATTGACCCGGCAAAGTTGATCCATCGACTGTGCTTTTCAATTCACTATCATTAGCCTTGAAAATAGAGAAACTTTTCCCCTAGATTCTAGCAAAATGTTGATGATCAAATCCAGCTCTTGGTCGTGGCATGAATTTTCTTCCTTTCTTAGTGCCATCCAGACTCTTTTAGTGAGAAGCTTCTTGCCAGATGTCATTTTAAAGCAGAAGCCATAGCAGGCACACGTGGCTGGAAAATTCCGCTTCCGTGGGGCATTTGAGATGCCATCTACAGGACGACTTCCAGAAGCACTTCCATGACGTGAGGCAGCACGTGGCTGGTGCTCACAGCAGGCGTGGAGAGCGTCCCTGGCACGTGAACTCTGGCATCCATGGCAGAGGGGGCTGTACACTCGGTGGGAGGGACATCCACGCCAGCGTGTTGGGATTATGAGCAAGATGATATTGACGCTGCCGCTGCTGGTGGTGTCATGGTGATGTTGATGATGTAACTAACGCATCTCTTCCAGATTGAAATTTCTCTATGTCACTTCATCTAGGGTCCAATAATTACTTGCAAAAGAATATGAGCTGAGTCCTCTCAATGCGGTTACTTTAATTAAATGGAACTTCTGATATTTTGGTTTTCCTCCTTGTTTGAACCACTGCTGGAACTAATAGCTACTAATTACATGTGGTGTTTACAAGAGACACCTGGAGGCCCTGACAGGTGGCACTAGAGAGCCCTTTAGTTGAAGGACAAGAAACAGGGACATTGGCTGTAACCGGAGCCTCCCACCTTGCCTGTATTTATGTGGGTAGCCGAGGCACCGGGATGCAGCAATTGTTGGCACTTCCCTTCCCGTTTCAAAGATGGCAAACAAATAGCTCTTCTGACAGCTGGGAACTTGAGGGACTGTGCGGAAAACAAACAATCGGGCTCCAAGGACTGGAGAGTGTTCGAAGGGAAAGCCTTGGGGCCGAAAAGGAGAGGAGAATGAGGAGAGAGGGAAGAAGACGGCTGCAAGGAAGGTTAAGATCTCCAGCCCTGGCGTGTTGAAACACTGACGGATAATTGTAATTAGCTTTCAGAATTTTTAATTATAGAAGTGTATAAATAATCACCCGACCCAGCTTCACTAATGAGAGTCCTTGTGCTGAGACGTGCGGGGAGGCTTTTGTTAGGTGCCTTTGAAAGTGTGGCTGTTAATTAGATGTCTTGCAGCAGTGGGGTTTCAGGAGAAGAGGCAACATTTATACACTGAAATTAGACTCATCAGAAGAGACAGCCGCTACCAGTGAAAGGACCCAAAAGGAAAAGCCCAGACACTGACGGGCTTTGGTTTTGCTTAGAAGATCACGCGACATCACACATCCGGGGAGCAGCGACACCAAGGTGTGCACTCTGCTCTGTCTGATCCCGAAGCCCCCACTATTGCTAACCCGCTGCACTGTTTTGCACGCACGGGCCTCAGCACACATTGGCCATCTGGGCAGACGCTCTCTGTAGCACTTTCCTTGTGAATCAGCTGCTTGGGTGTTGTGTCAAAAAAGGAGCATTCTCCAGATTGTCTCTCTCCTCTAAAGCACAGAAATAACAAGAATCTCATTGATTTAATGCCACCGAAACTGGGAATCATTGTTCCTTCCTTGAAGGTTTTTTTTACTCTTAACTGGATTCTAATTTCCCTGTCCCTGATCACTGATGCTGTTTATCTAACATGCCAATAAAAAGAGAGATCTTTTTAAACTCCTTTCAGAGATATTTAGTTAGAGAAGGATCAAAGACATCCTCCTCCCAGTACTTATGCCTCTTTCTTCCTTTAGTAAAAGGAACCTATGTGTCAGCTTGGCAGTGGTGATGTTTCCAGCCTCCCTTGCAGCTAGGTGTGGCCACACGATCAAATCCTGGCCAGTGGTGACTAAGCAGAAATATGTGTGCCAGTTCTAGGCTGTGCCCTAAAAACAAGGTATGTGCCTTCTCTACCTTGTCTCCTTTCCTTAACCCACCAGCTGGAATGTGGGTGGATGGTGGGTAGATTTCCAGCAGCCATAATGGACCATGAAGAGGAAGCCCCACAGGGAGATGGTGGAGCAGGTGGCAGACAGGGCTGGGCACCTGCCGATGGTGGAACCACCTGACCAGCCGGGGCTGCACTTCGGACTTCAGAGAGAAATGAACCGTCTTGTTTAAGCATGCCAGTCTTATATTGGGTCCTTTTGCTGCAGCCGGCTGCACCCTAACTCTTACAGATGGGCTGATCAGTGATGCCACCATAGGTATTAACTTTGAGAACAACATTCCATCAGGACGGCCACACATTGGTCAAATAGGGTTTGTCCTTGGTCCCTAGGGATAACTGTATGAAGAACAGGAAAAACCACAATGCTTTTCCCCCTCTGTAGTCGCACATACCGAGCAACACAACATGTTGGGTTTTTCTCCATGCACCAAGCAAGCGATTCTCTAGCAGACCCCAGCTGGGCGTCCTGTAATTCAATCTTGACAGTATCTACCCGGAGATAGTGTCAGATCCAACAGGTCAAGGGCTTGTCTTGCAAGACCGCCCCCACTTCCGATGTCAACTGCAAGTACTTTAAGGAGTTGTCACCTACGCGTCTGAGTGACCGGCTATAAATTGGGGTTCCCACGACCTCCTCCTCCTCAGGTTTGATTAAGTTGCGGCAGCAGCTCACAGAACTCAGGGAAATGCCTGCTTTTGCCCATTTGTTATAAAGGACACTACAAAGCGTGCATGAACAGCCGGATGGGAGAGCTGCACAGGGCAAGGTATGGGGAAAGGGGTGGAGCTTCCGTGCCCTCTGTGGGCATGCCACCCTCCAGGGACGTCCACGTGCTCAGCTGTCTGGAGCTCATCCCAATCCTTCCCTTTTGGGATTTTATGGAGGCCTCGTTGCATCAGCATGATTGAGAACGTCATTGGCCACTGGTGATCAACCCGACCTGCAGCCGCTCTCCTCCCCCTGGAGGCTGGGGCTGAAAGTTAGAAACCTCCAATGCCACAGCTGGTTTGCCTGGCACCCAGCCCCCATCCTGAGGCTGCCCAGGAGCCCACTGGACGTCACCACTTTAGGACAAGATTCTCCCATCACTTCTGAAATTCTAAGGGATTGAGGAGCCCTGTGTTAGATCCTCCTGTCACTCAGGAAATTACAAGGGTCTTGGGCGCTCTGTGTCAGAAACCAGGAGTCAAAGACCAAATAGTAGCACAAAGGTGCTCCTGGCACCTGCATCTACAAGGGTTTTAGGAGCTGTAAGTCAGGAAATGGGGACAAAGACCTAATATATATTCCATAATATCACAAACTCTGTGAGCGTGAAGATGCTGTGGACAGTTAGGAATTAACAGGTATTTCAGAGAGTCCCAAACTATTCCATGGAAACCTGAGATTTTTAAGTGGGTAAGAAAAGGCGTCTGTGGTCTAGTAAATTTGGGATCTATCACATACCATATGCCCCACTCAGGGACTCACAATGTGTGTTAAAGTCTCTCAGAGGTCTTGAAGTGAAGAAACCTATTTAACTGCCTTTTCCCTTTTTCTGTAAAACTTTTAAAAAATTCAACTGTAAATCTTGTATTGAACAGCACAGGAAACGTACATCACAGCTCAGTGAATGATCACACGGTGAACATCCAATGAATCATCACGCGGGACAAGAAATGGAATATCACTGACAATCCTGGTACTTCCTCGCGCCCCTGCCGCCACCATCCGATCTTTTGTTCTTCCCTAATGTGGCCTGTTTTCCTCGTTTCTGAGTCCGTAGCGTGGTTTTCCAGTTTTGAACTTTGTGTAAAGAAAACCGTAAAGTATATATTCCTTTGTGTTTGGCTTCCTTCGTTCTACATTGTGTTTGTAAGAGCCATTTGTTTGTTGAATGGAGCGTGGGTTGTTCATTTTCTTTGCTACATAGTATTTCATTTTCTAATTACATCAAATTGATTTGTCCACCCTAACACCTAAAATCTTTTGGATTGCTTCCCTTTAGGGGCTGTGATGAAAAACACTGCTGTGCACACTTTTTGTAGATGTCTCTGGCTAAGCTTGTGCATGTATTTCTGTAGTCTGTATACCCGGAGAGAAATTGCTAGATTATCAGATATGTTTCACTTAGATAATGTCAGACAGCTTTCCAAAGTGACTACACTAGTTTACACTCCCACCTGTAGTATGTGAGAACTTAAGTTCATACTGTCAGAAATTCTAATTTTAGTTATTCTTGTGGGTGTGAAGTAGTACCACATAGTGTTTTAATTTTCATTTCCCTGATGTCTTGTGAAGTTGAGCACATTTTCTGATGTTTCTAAAGCCTGGAATTTTTTCAAATGGAGTATCTATTCAAGTCACTTGCATTTTTTTATATTGGGCTGTTTGCCTTTACTTTTATGTTAATTTATAAGGGTCCTTTATATTGTCGGTGACTTTTTTCACTCTATTAATGGTATCTTTTGATGAACAAAATTTCTTAATTTAAATATATACCATTTTCATTCATCCTCTTTCTGTTCAGTAAATTTATGTCATATTTTAAAAAATATCTCTATCCCAAGTTTGTGAATATTTTCTAACTTTGTCTTCCAAAGTTTTATTATTTTACCTTTCACATTCAGATCTACAATCTACATGAAATTGATTTTTTTGGTATGCCATGACATATAGGTTACATTTTATTTTATTTTTTTTCCAAACAGAAACCAATTTGGCTCAACACCATGTTTGGAAAAGTCATTTCCTGCCACCGTTGTGCAGTGCTACTGTATTTCATACAGCAGGTGCACACACAGACTCTGTTTCCAGACTCCACGTTGCTTCATTGGCCTGTTTTTCCATCTTGGGCCAAGTCCACACTGTTTTAATCACTGTAGCTTTAGAAGTCTTAGTGCATAGTACCAGGAAGTACCTGTTCTTCAAAAATGTCTTGGCTCATCCTATTTTTTCTTTATGTTTTGTAAGTTACTGAGAAAGTTGTTTTAAAATCTCTCAAGGTGATTATGAATGTTTGAATTTCTCTTTATAGTTCTATTGATTTTGCCTTGAAATATTTGAAGCTATATTAGTGATAGAAATTTATGTTTTATTCTTTCATTATAGAAGAAGTCGAATGCGCCATCCATTGCGCCGCAGAGCCAGCCCAGCTGTCATTATAAATCGATGCTTTTCTCATAATGAAATGTCTCTCTATATCTCCAGCAATGCGTTTTGACTTTATGTTTATCTGGCTTGATATTATTATATAATATAGTTACATAAGTTTTCTTTTGTTCATTTTACATGGCATCTTTTTTCAAACTTTCTGTATCCTTTTATTTTATTTATATGCCTTTTGTGAGCTGCATATTGCTGTTTTTACAATGGGAGCGTATAGCCCATTTTCATTGAATGTAATAAAAAATTATAAAATATAATTAGATTAGTCATATTGTTTTCTGTTGTTCCAACTATGTTTCTTTGTATCCCCTTTCTTGTCTTCCTTTGAATTTATTGATTATTTTTTCAGAATAGTACGTGGGTACAAATACTTTGGTTACATAAATTAATTGCCTTTGCACTGCCCGAGTCAGAGCTACACGTGTGCCCATCCCCCAAACGGTGCACACTGCACCCACCCTCTCCTCCCCACTCCCACCTGCCTGACACCCGATGAATGTTACTCCCTTATGTGCACGTACTGTTGATCAATTAGTGCCACTTTAATGGTGAGCCCATATGGTGCTTGTTTTTCCATTCTTGTGATACTTCACTTCAAAGAATGGGCTCCAGCTCCATCCAGGATGATATTGATACAATAGATAATTCGCCATTGTTTTTTATGTCTAAGTAGTACTCCACGGTATACATGATTTATTGATTTTTTAAATCATTTCTTTCTTTCCTCCCCTTTTGCTTGGTTGTCATAAACTTTTTCACTGTTCTTTTAATGGTTACTTGAGAGGATATAATATGCATCCTTGACTTATCAAAGTTTAATATCAGCTGGTACTTTTATCTCTTCTTGGACAATGCAAGGATCTAAGAAAACTTCAACTTCAGTAGTTCTTTTCCTGATTTATATGGTATTATCTCTGTGCATTATATATATATATGCATATATGTATACATCCATCTTAGTCTAGATTGGCAGTTATTTTCTTTCAGCACTTTGAATAAATGTCATTAAATTGTCTTCTATGAGTGCTTCTGTTGTGAAATTAGCTGTCAGTCTAACTTTGACTCCTTTGAATGTGTTTTTTTTTCTGACCACCTTTAGGATTTTTTTGTTTGTTTTTGGTCTGTAGCAGTTATGTCTGTGTCTAATATGTCCATGTGTGGTTTCATATTTCTTTATTCTGCTGGGGCTTTTATTTGTAGGGCTCCTTGGATCTATGACTTGACGTCTTTCATCAGTCTTTTGCAATATTGCCTCTACTCCATGCTACCTCTCTTCTTGCTCTGGGACTCCAGTGGCACGTAACTTCTCCATGCTTTTCTTATGTCTCTTAGCCTCTCTTGCATTTTCAGTTCTCTTGTCAGTCTTCACATTTCATTCTGGATGTTTTCTTCTGACCAACATTCCGAAGCTCTAGTTCTCTTTTCAGCTGTGTTTAATCTGTCACTGAACTCATCCTTTGAGTTTTTAATATTGATCATTGCATTTTTTGGGTTTCTATTTAATTCTTTTGTATGGCTTCCATTTCTTTGCAGAATTCTCAATCTGTTGTTTTATTTTTTGGACTAATAATTATGGTTATTGTAAGTGAGTATCTGGAATTTCCATTTTCTGATTCTACTATGGGTCTGCTTCTTATATCTGCTGTTTTTCTTGGTTTTCATTTTAATGTTGTCCATACTTTTTCTCTACTTAGTTTTTTTTTTTCATTATTAAAAGTTTGGAATTGTGTCTGAAAACATTGCAGACATATTCGTGGCCTATGATGTTCACTTCCTCCAGAGAGATGCTGGTAAGCAGCATAGGGCACTGGCAGTTAGGTCTGTCTCTATCCAGCTTTAGAGCCCTAAGATGATGCAACACAAGGCTTAGTCCCTGAGGGAGATACCTTACAACCCAGCCTTGCTGTGAGCGTGTGGCCCTATGGGGTCTCAACACCAAGGAGATGCGGTGACAAGGGCTCCTCACAGTGGGACCTGTGGTCTAAGAAAACATGTATTTTGTTTTTGTCCCTGGTTCCTGGCACGACCCTTGAAAATTCCTGAGTGGAAGAAATGTCTTATTATTCATAATGCGCCACTTTGGGTTACACCTGCATTTATGCTAATGAGGTGACTTATGGTGAGCCCCTAGATGGCATCAGAATAGGGCTGGAAACCAGAAAGACCAAGGGATTCAAGGGTCGGAACTTTCAGCTCCACACACCAACTTCTGGGAAGGAGGAGGGCAGAGGGGATTACACTCTGCAGAAACTCGAGGACAAGGAGATTTGATAAGCTTCTGGCTTGGTCCTGGGAGGGTGTCATGTCCAGAGAGGATATGGGGGCTACACACACACACACACACACACACACACACACACACCCCCTATGCCTTGCCCTACACATCTCTTCCATCTGACAGTTCTGGAGTTAAATCCTTTATGATAAACTGGTAAATGTAAGTAAAGTGTTTCTCCAAGTTTTGTGAGTCATTCTTGAAAATGATTGAACCCCAGGGAGGGGTCATGGGAGCCACCAATTTATAACTGCTTGGTCAGAAGTATGGGAAGTCTGGACTTGCAGCTGACATTTGAAGAGGGGACAATTTTATGGGATGGAGCCTTTAACCCGTGGGATCTGATGCTAACTCCAGGTAGATAGCGTCAGACAATAATCAAATTGTAGTGCACCCCGCTGGTACAGGAGATTGGTCAGTGAGGGAAGAAGTGCTGTAGGAGTACAGAGAAACAGTGTTTTCTCAGAGCCCTCAACTGTCATTTTTGTCCCCAGGCCCTGTGACTGTTAGCAGTGCTGTGCAGCTTCTCAGCTTCTCAGCTACGTGGACACATGGCGGGAAAAGGAAGTCTAAGTACCAAGCTTACTCCATGAGTTTTCTCCCTTTCCTGAATTTTATTGCCATAATTCCTCACCGTGTCGTTAGCTCAAAATTTCCTTTAATTTAATATTTTCCCAGCTCTTTTATTTGTTTTTAGCAAGAAAAATTCTTTCTCATTTCCAAGTCCATCATTACAAAAAGAGAAAATTCTGGTTTAGCTTTCTCTAAACCAGCATTGATCAAACATACTTTATCACAAATGCACCTTTTCCATGGAAATTTTGTTAAGATACTGAAGAATACGGTCGTGGGGAAAATTGATGTGATTTATCTAGCATTTGGAATACAATCTCCATCTAGCACGTAGGGGATAAAAATGACTCCAAAATATCACATTCACCATTTTACTTTCTAAGAAAGCACCGAATCTTATGAACATTATTTATTTTTTTCTGAATAAACCAAGATCATGATTATTTTTACACTGCTATGCATATTTTAATAATTATATATATTTATCTTTTGATTATTATTGAGTTATATTTTGTTCACCATGCATGTGCTGAGAAAATACTGAGTATCATTTCTTTTATTCAGTGAACCAAGGTCATGATCATTAACATCAGTTATTACAGTTTTAAGTGCTGCTCTCTGGGCCTCTGTGGCTTACTCAGTCTCGATACAAATTCAGCGCTTTGTATGTGCCAGACACTGTCCTAAGGGCTTTGCTTTTGCTTGTTTAATCCCTACAAGGGCCCAGTGCAACAGGTGCTATTATCATTCCTAATTTGCGGGTAAAAGGTGTAGAATACAAGGATGTTTAGTAACACACCGGGTCACACACTCACCTGGCGACAGAACAGACACCCACCTCTCGTATCAGGCCCTCGCGGGGGCCACAGTGGGTCACTGGGAACAACCGCACAACAGAATCCATCACGTCTGCTTTTAAAACGGTTAATTTTCATTTTCTCATCCTCCCCCCTCCCTGCATTTTTTTAACTTCGAAGTCCAAGACGAACCCCCCATCTTTGTTGTGTGTGTATCACCAAATTTCTAAAAGTTAAGCGCTCGAGATGTGTCTGCATTGTACCGGAGAAGGAGGGAGGCCGCGAGGGAGAGTAATTGAGTTTTGATGAGGATGAGAAGGTACCTCCTTTGATTAAAACGCAGTGTGAGTGCCTGAACATCTGCTTTCCTTGCGCCTAGGACTTTATTTTGTTTTTGTGTTGCTTACTTCCTCATTTCTTTAGCTTAACAATTGTTAAGTTGATTACATTACAAAACAGAAGATTGGGATTCTTGTTCTTTTTTCCTTTGTTTACCACAGTCTGCAGACATATTTTTGAAAGAAGAATCCCTGCAGCAAAACTTTTGATCTAAAAAGGCAGGTTTATAAGCACAGCCCAGTTAGGTAGAAACACTGGCTTTAGCACTGCTGATAGCAGCAACCTGCCTGCCCTGCGATCTTCAATATCGACTCCCAGGAACTGGCAGTTTGAGTCTGGGGGGAGGAACTTGGAGGGCAACACCCCAGGTACTAAGAGCTGGTGTTTATAACTGAGCATAGATTGCATGCAGACACCACACCAGGTCGGTGGGGAAATGCAAAAACACAAGGGGAGCAATTTGTCCTGGTGCCTGAGAGAAATCCTAACACTAGGGACACAGGAGGGCAGATGTCCACCACTGCTTTGCTTATGAGAGTTAATATGGGAAACAGTTCATACACCCGATAGAGGGTAAGAAGAAATAAATCACGGTACACAAACACAATGGGATTCTTCACCTCATTTAGAATGAATTAGTTAATAATTTAGAATGAATAAAATTGTCATGTATCAGCATAGGTAAATCTTTTAAATGGAATGTTGAATTTAAAAATGTAATTGCAGAAAAAAATACATAAAAATATATAGTACATGTAGTGTGCATATATATACACACACTATATGTGTATATACTACACCACATATGGTATATACAATTGATCCTTGAGCAATGCAGGGGTTAAGGGTGCTGACACCCCCACAGTCAAAAATCTGCATATAAGCTTTTCCTACTCAAAAATTTAACTACTAACAGCCTACAGTTGACTAGAAGCCTTACCAATAACATGAATAGTCAATTAACATATTGTGTATGTTACGTGTATTATGCACTGTATTCTTGCCATAAAGCAAGCTAGGGAAGAGAAAATGTAATAACAAAATCGTAAGGAGGAGAAAATATATTTACTGTTCATGACGTGGAAGTGGGTCGTCATGAAAGTCACCATCTTTGTTGTCTTCATGTACAGTGGGCTGAGCAGGAGGAGGAAGAGGAAGGGTGGGCCTTGCTGTCTCGGGGTGCAGAGGCAGCAGAAAACCCTTGCTTGGGTGGATCCTCACAGTTCAAACCTGTGTCGTTCAAGGGTCAACTGTATGTACATAGAATGACGGCATTTCTATATGGCTCAAACACACTTAACTGGGTACTTTGCATAGACATGGTAATTTATGGTGTAAGTATGAAAACATCGACGGGAAGGACCCTAACCTGCCCCACACTAGTGGGCATATTTGGAAATAGGAATGGACTCTGGCAAGGGCCCACGGGAGGTTTTCAAGCTTGGGATGGATGCAGAGAAGCATCACCCAGGCTCCCTTCTAGGAAGCCTGGCTGCCCAGCAGTGGACATGCGGGCAGAGAGCCCCCGGCTGCAGCTCCTCCAGGCCTGGCCTCAGTAGCAGGGCTGCCTTGCTCCAGCTCACACCTGCCCAGGGACAGCAGCACCCAGAGAGTGAGGAGGGGCTACAGAGGCCGCCGTCCGCTGGGCGACTTCCCCTGGCCTCCAGGGTGGTGCGGTGCCGAGCTTGTCGGGTGGTTCCACTTCCTCCTCTGCTCGGTCCTGCTTCCTCCCATCCCTTCCCTTGGGATCTCGTATCCCAAATTCAGTCTCAGTGTCTGCTCTCTGAAAACTCAACCTGCGACAAACCGTATTTATTTCAGAACCTGACTTTCTCATCTCAACCGTGGCTGCGCGGACCCAGGCTCTCCAAATGCGGTAATGAACATGCAAGCTCTTTGGGGGAAAATAAGCACCTGACCTAAACACGCTTTCTTCCTTTTCATTCTCATCATCGTTGTCGTCATCCTCATCAAATACTTCCTAGGAACACAGCGGCAGGACAGGGGGTGAAAATGACAAGGGGCGTCTGTGTGTGTGTGCGTGTGTGCTGTTGCGGTTTCCAGACAGTTTACTAGTCTGTATTAGTCTGTTAATCAGCTTGAGCTACCATAAAAAATACTACAAGCTGGGTGGCTCAAACAGCAGACATGTATCCTCTCAGAGTTTTGGAGACAGGAAGTGCCAGATCAAGGTGTCAGCAGATTTGCTTCCTGGTGAGGGCTCTCTTCCTGGCTTGCAGGTGGCTGCCTTCTTGCTGTGTGCCCACGTGACCTCTTCTTCGTGTGCACGCAGAAGGAGTGCAAGCTTTCTGGTGTCTCTTCGTCTAAGGACGCTAATCCCATTGGATTAGAGCCCCACCCTCTTGGGCTCATTTAAACTCCACTCCCTCCTTGTTAGGCTCCATCACCAAATACAGTCACATTGGGGGTTAGAGTTTTACATGCAAACCTTGGGGAGACACAAACAGTCAGTACACAGGGGATTAAACTAATGTCCTTAAGAAGTAGAATCTGGAGTCTTGAGTGGTTGGAGCCGAAGGCATCAGGGCTGAGACCAGGGTAGGACGGGAGGGAGACTGCAGGGGGAGAAGCCCAGCAAACCTGTGCCAGAAAGACACAGACAGGAAGCTGGACTCCAGGCGGAGACCTCCTCTTGCCCAGCTCCAAGCTGTCGGGCGTGGCCGTCTGGGAAGTCAGAGGACCTCCCCCTACAGCAGCCTGAATTCCTACACACACCACACACAGTGGGAACAGGTAAGAACAAATCGTCAGTGAGGACAAAGGCAGGGTGAAAGGCGAGAGCTCAGCCTTTCTCGGCAAACCCTCTCTTCGGGGTGCAGAGCGAGGTGCGCAGGCGTGCGCCGACAGAAATGGTAACGTGGCTCTCACTCACCTGCTAGGACCCGGGGGTCTCGCTTCTTTTAGGGCTTTCCTGAAGGCATCCATTTTCAGCCCTGTGATTTTCAGGCTCTGTCATAGTAGTTTATGAGAGTAATTATGTTTATCCTTTATTTGGCTAAAACTAATGAACCCATGATAAACAACTCAGCGTTTTCTCCCCTGTTGAATAATGAATATTAATTAACCTGTCAAAAAAGGACTGGCACTCATTACCAAATATAGCATGGACTCATTTGCATGCCAAGGCATGGAAAGGCTGCCACGGTGTTTGAAAGGGACGTATGTTCAGATGTTCTCAGAGAAAGCTTAAATTGCCGATGGAACCAGTTTTTGGGCTCAGCCACATGAGCTACGAGGGACCGCGTTTCGGCCCCAAAGACTTGATTGGAACTGGAACCTTCTGTTGGCATCACAGATGCTCATCAAACTTCTCAGCAGTGGATTTGAAAATGTCTGTGCTTGGAAAATGCGCCACCAGTGAACACCAGGAACTTGGCCAAGGGCAACTGCAGTGCCATCTTTGGTGACATATGGTGGTATCTGCATTTCTGATGGAGCCAACATATGGATGCTAAGCTCCTCCTCTCGGGAGGAAGGACCGATGCGTTTGTGAAAGAGCTACTGATCTGTGGGTCGGGCGTCTGCACAAACGCAGCAGCTTTGCCTGGACGCCAAGTGGGCTTCGCTCTCAGCGCGCTCTGGGAGGCATTTGCGTCTCCCCCGAGAGAAGCAGCGGATGGGCGGGCCTGGCCGATAGAGGAAGCAGTAAAACAAAGGCAAGTTTTGTGCTGTTTTGTATTTTTGTAAGACTTCAGAAAACACTTTCTTCAATACAAAAGAGAACTGATTTGCAGGAAACAGTAGGAAATTAAGTAATCCCATATTATGAGGCAGAATTCTTACATCTAAATTAATCTGGAGTTAATGAGAATGTGAGAGGAAGATGACAAAGTACTAACTTTTCTGCTGTCCTCAGGGGGCACTCCTTCCTTCATCCCTCGATCCAACCCCTGTTTTAGGTGGATTTGAGCAAGATCCACGTGGTACCTCCCGTCTTGTCTTTCAGGACCTGGGCTGGTCTCTGCCCACTTGCTCAGAATGCCGACACACAGGATCCGCGGTGGAGAGTCGCTGCTCAGGGCCAAGCTTTTTACTTTATTACCAAAGGGAAAACCAAGGCTGTGAGTTAGACTGCCCCTGCCCCTCAGTTATCTACTCTCAGGTCAGACCAGCGCACTTCCTGCTATACCAGCCTAGTTATGCCTCGAAGTGGAAGGGGGTTGATTACATCAGTGAACAAAGGTGGGGGTGGGGGTGGGGGGGGCAAAGAGAGAACAAAAGCAGAAACGCAGCCGTGGAACAGCTTCTGCATGTAGTACGGAGCTGTGGGGTTTGGGGGAAGGACAGTCTGCGAGACCACCCTCACTTCTGACACCAGGTTAAAGTCTGGGGGGCAGGGGTCTTCACATCACTGTCGGCTCCCATAATTTTCTAGAAGGTCTTGCAGAACTCACTGAAAGCTGCTGTGATTTATTACAAGGAATCGAGGTAGATTAAAATCAGCCAAGGCAAGCGCACCTGGGCAGAGCTAGCGGGTGCCAGGTGTCACCCCTGTGGAGCCGTGGCTAGTGTTAGTTCCTTCCAGCAATGACGTGTGATGATGCGTGTGGGGTATCGTCAACCAGGGAAGCTCCCCTGAGCCCTGGTGTCCACGGGCAGTGCCCATAGGGCCGACATTTTGCTTCCAGGCCCTCTGGGAGAAGAGTGGACACTGTGTGACCCAAAGCGGCCATCAAAGGTCACGTTCTGAGACGGCTGGTGGCCAAGGCCCAGGTAAACAGAGACGCTCTCATCAGGAAGGACGTGTCAAGGGCCCACGCACCATGACCCAGCAGCTAAGGGCAAAGGCAGACTTCTCTTTGGGCAAGATCAAGTCCTTTACTGCCCAGGAAGTGATCATTGTTCCAATAGCTCCGTAAGTATTTAGTGAGGAATTAACTAAAGTGAGGCTGAAAAGCTAGATGGGTACCGAGTTAGGAAGGGCCTTGAGTGCTGTCCTGGGGGGCTGAGACTTTACCCTGAGGACAGCAGCAAGTGGGCCCTTAAACACATCCAGCATGTTTAGGCGGGATCAGACACCGACCAGGCAGCGCAGGGTAGGACAGGTGTGGGGGAGGGGCAGGGCAAGGGGCGACAAGGAGGAAACGGAAACTGAGACAGACCCGGCCACAGTCTCAGCCTCTGCAGCAGCCACCCCTGCTCTCCGAGGGCCGAGAACTTTGTCTCTGAAACCCAAACCCAACCTCAGAGTTGACTTGTTTACAAAAAAGCCTAATTGGTTTTTTTTTTTCTACTTTACCTATTGAAAATGGGATTGAAAATTCAAGAAAAAATTGAACTTCAGAATTGAACATTCAAGCTCTCGCATTACCGAGGCGTGCTGGGCGAGCAGGCTGGGCTTTCCGTGCGAGTGCAGTATGTACTGCAGTCGTCAGCGGCATGCGGGCTGGGATGCGCGGGGCGCGGCGTAGCCCTCGAGACGCCGCGGGGACCGCACACGGGAGCGGTGACAGGTTGACTGTGACGCTCCCCGGCTAACCCTGTGGGAGGTGCGAAAACCCCTTCTCTGTTCCTCCAGCGCTTCTCATAAGGGCAGCCGTGGGGCATCGGGTTTTCCTAGATTACGATGACTTCATTTCCTTCCCCATCAGGATGCTTTTTGAAGGCCTTTATGTCTCTTTGAATTTCTATTAAGAAATCCATTTATTTCAGCAATAATCTTCCAACAGCACTTTCTGTTAACCGTGAGAATGGTGTAGGGGAGGAAAAATCATTTTCTGCTCCACATTTCATGGGTTCTTAGCTGGGACTCCCTGGAACAAAAGGCAGATTAACAGGAGAAAAATGGACAGAAGTTTAACAGCATGTGCCGTTATACCCCGTGTCCGTGGGCGATGACCCAAAGTTGAGTGAATCTCCAGAGTAGATCTTGAAGGGGTCTGCTGCAGGCTTAATACCATCCTTCTCTGAAACAAAGAAAGAAGGGTGTGAGGAAAGCCCGTTAAAAAGACATGGCCGGCACTGGGCATGGAGGCATGCTCCTGTAGTCCCAGCTCTACTCAGTAGGCTGGGGTGCGAGCATTACTTGAGCTCATGAGTTCTGCATCAGCCTGGGCAGCATAGCAAGATCCCATCTCTAAAAAACAAACAAACAAAAAAAACCACAAAAAACAGAGATGGAGAGATGGCCAGTACAGGAAAAGCACCTTAAACACAGGCAAGGTCTGTTATCCGGATTTGAGTGGGTGCCTTCTCCATGGATCAAATGTCCCGAGTGATGCAGGCAACCTTCTCTCCCTGGTGCATAGAGGGAGACACACTTCCAAATGGAGATTTTCTTTACGGATGTAAATTTCCCTTACTAAAGGGAAACTCTTTAGTCATAGTTTGGGGAGACATATTTTGGTTCCCAACAATAGCATCTTGTTCCTCACAGTTTGGAGGCAGATCATGGGCTGGATATAGTAATTGCTGCTCTGTATTTCTCTATCCTTGAGGAGCCACAGAATATTTTAATGGGTGATGGGAGGAGGGAGGAGAAGGAGTCCATAAAACACAAACC